>JAULBO010179614.1:0-12207 GCA_032355325.1 Clypeosectus delectus
CCCGATATCCAACGTTGGATACGTGAAAATATCCAATGGACGTATCCAACTCCCAGGAGCCATGTTATGTGATAAATGGTGTTATGCGCTATGCTTATAGATTATCATTATCAAACAAACTGTTGTCAATTTAGATATTCGGTATCTTAATACTTCTCGATGCACGGCAAATAAAATAAAATTACCGTTAACTTGAATGTGTTCCTACTTACTGGTCCCTAATGTGTTATATTTTATTATTCACATGTTATAAAAATAGTTCGTTCTTCTCGTATGCCCGAATTTGCACGCGACGTTTGGTTGTAAAGTTCCATTATAGCTATCATGCAATAACCGTTCTTGCAATTACTGAGCGTTTTTAGAACATGTTTTGTACAACACTTGTTGTTGTTGTTTTAATTGGGGTTTTAAGCCGCTTTCAAGAACGTGCTCATATCACAGCTTGTATGCAGCGTGTGCATGTTTGGTTTGTATTCAAGTAAATTGAGCTGCAAAGCTTATTTTTATACCGCTCCTCGACAGATAATACAAATAATGCATTATACAACATTGAAGTAAAACTAAAGTATATGTTGGTACATGCATGCATTTCCATTATGTTTTCGGTACCAACTTCCAGTCATGTGTCAGTAATACATTCAGTAATAAGTATAGTGCTAGCTTAAATCTACGAGACTTGGTGAAGAACAAATGGACAGATTGGAGGATATTAGTATTTACTTCGTCGGACAAATCTCGGCTACCGTGTAGTATTATATTTATACCATAGCCATCTGCACAGAAATACATTGAATTCCTGAGATTAGTATATTTGTTACATGTGAAAAAGTAATGATACGTTGTCTCACTACGTTCTCCACATGGCTGCTTGTTCCAGTCACGGTATTTCACCAGTCTTTATATTGCTACACGTAGTTCACTGGAATATCATTCCGCAGTTAGAACATGGATACTCCACTCAGAAATATTATACTGACTCCGAGCCAACCAGCCCTTGCTTTACCCCTGTTATGCTGAGCGCCAAGCATGGAAACAGCAAGTACCACCTTTTAAAGTATTTTGGTATGACGCGGCCGATGATTTGAACCCACTACCCTCCGCTCTCCAGGCCGTCGCTCCAACCACTGCGCCACGGAGGCGGTTTATACAACGCACTCGATACTGAATGAGAGTAAAAACTATTGAAAGCGGAACTAAACCTCAATCCCAAATTTAACAAACAACAAAAACAGCATTCTTCAATTGAATATGAAATGGGAGATTAAAACGGGTACCCACTAATCTCATCATTATCCTTGAAAATACGCTAATGAAAATGTTTTGAACCGGGTAGTATCCTTGTTAAAAAAAACTTCTCGACAAAACGTAATTGTAAATGTATAATTATGACATTAGGAAAACATCGGGCATTCAAATACGTGACCTTTCCAAAGGTTTCTATAGAATGGCTGTTTAATACAAGACAGGATTACATACATGTATTTCCAATTTTCCCATTGCAGAAATTGTAATTAGTAGGGCTTAGTATTTTGAAGTACATCGATCCTATCAACGATTTGGTTCAGGACAAGCATGAAGTAACTAACCCAAATAAGTAGATTCATTAATACGAAACGTTTCATGTCGAACACAGAATATATCAATGGAGTTTGTAACCGGTTCCATTCAGTAAATCTGAGAGAAAAAATTGCTATTAGATGTCCTCGGTAGTGTTCATGACCTAATTATAATTGTCCTCACAAGAGTTCATGGCCTCCAGAACATACCAATTGGCCATCTGGACAGTTCTCAAACCAAGTGGACTGGTGGTTTTCCGAGGATAAACTGAAATTGGTTCAGCAATGTTCATGTTGCAGCATGCAATGCTACACTTTTGATAACTGGCGTACATGTACATAATATTGTTCGCGATACGGCTTATACTGTATGGTATATACTAGTAACCATTGATGGAATATGTATTGCATGGCTATAAGACACCGTATGTTACTACAGTAGAATATCGACCACTTCCTGCTTCGCATTTTTCGTAATGCATGTTGACGTTAAAACCCTTTAAATGGTGTGTTCATGTTTTCAAATTAATATGTTGTATAGCAACTTGCTTTGCTAAGGTTATTACATACACGTTGAAAAAGAGACACTCAATGGACTGTAAACATTATCAGAAAACAAAGAGTTTCGTGTCCATTGTTGTCTTACCCTTTTAACAGACACAATGTACACAGACAGTTTAAATTAACGTATCAGAAACGTATGACATTAAAGCCGCATATGAGCACGTTCTTGAAAGCGGCTTTAAGCCCCACATAACAACAACAACGTATGACATTGCTTTCCGTCCTCGGAATATGACCTTGTCTTCCTTTGTCCACAGCGTATAATTATACAGAGCGTACTACAAAGTCAAAACCATCTTTGTGATTTACGAGGGATTTACTCATTCCTGCCAATAGAGCGTCTATGTAGGTTTAAATAGGCACTCCCGGCGTAGTTTATACTCCAACTTGTTTGGAAGGTATTCATTATTCTATAAATGGAATGTCTGTGTTTTTCTTAGTCTTCGACATACTTAAAATGTTCAGTGGCGTATCAAAGTATCCAGTAGTACCCCTGTTACTCATACACCTAAGAACAGCTTAGTTATACAAGATACGAATACAACTTCATTTAAGTTACCGCTATATATACTGCTAGTAGAAATGGCGACAAAGATATGACACGCACAGGTAATACTTTAAGGCGATTGGTGGTTATATGCGCACACATAGGAAAGTATCGTTGAACACCGCGTGACATATAACATACTGTTATAGATACAAGATACTAGTATAGTGTATTACCCATGCACGTCTCGTCAATTAGTAGTATACTATTACATTTAGTCCTAGCTTAATTAAATTCACATCGAATTGGTATGTTAGATATTGTTTAGCCGCGACTGCTTAGCGTTGTTCAAAGCGTGAATCAAAGCGTATTTCCATAGTATAGCGGACACTGTATGCAGGTACAGTAATGGAGAATACTGTCCTCATCCCTTTCTCTGCTTCTCATTGCTGTACTGTCTTCTGTTACAGAACACTCGTGTCCATGGATCTAAAGAGTATTATCTGCCTTATTTTGTCAACTCTCGCTACTCTGCACGTGTCCATAGCAGAAGACGGATCGTTGGTAGACGGGTCCAAGTCAGCGCTGAGTGAAGATGAACAGGGCCCAAATGGGGACAGTAGATTAAGTGCGGCGGACAAACGGAAGTGGTCGAACTTCCACAGCTGGGGAAAGCGGTGGGGCAATTTTGGAACGTGGGGGAAAAGGTGGGCATCTTCTGAATTCCCCACCTGGGGAAAGCGCTGGGGATCAGGAACTGCATTCACGTCGTGGGGAAAGAGGGATGCGACACCGGAGCAACAGAAGAGGAACTGGAACCAGTTTATAACCTGGGGGAAAAGGAACCAGCATGCGAAGAACTCGGTGGACGAACGTGACCAGGGCCTCCCCGAGAAGAAGTGGAACGGGCTCTCGACCTGGGGAAAGCGGTCAGGCTGGGACAGCGGGTTCGCGTCGTGGGGAAAGCGCGGAGGAACTCAGATCAGGGACAAGCTCGTGCACCTTTTTGACCAGAATGGTAAGTGATGTAGCAAACATCAGAAGGCCCAATCCGTGTGTCTGTGTGTGTGTGTGTGTGTGTGTGTGTGTGTGTGTGTGTGTGTGCGTGTGTATTAACGTACACGTATATGAAATTGAGTGAATAATTACAAACGGAAGATCGAAAGTCTTTGCCTACACATATTGTATTGAAAATTAATCTAGGCTAAGCTAAGCGTTACGGCATTGTTTGCCGCCATTAACCAACAGATATGCGTAATATATGTGTGTGGACCTTACAATAGTATAGCTATAGTCGTTCTGAACAACAAGGTCCAGATAGTAAAGTTGTATTCAGCATGGTTTTTAAATTTAATTTTGCTTCGTTTATATTTCTAGCCAATATATATATCTATATATATAATGTAAATATAAATTTGACTAAGCAATTTAGCGTAAGGGTCAATTTGTTTACAACATATATGTAACAGTCATGCTGATCTCGTGACTCGTGAACATTCTAACGACTTAGCCAAAGGGGTGACCCCTCTGGCCGAGACCAGTAGGAGCATCGTAAGTATCACACACGGCTGCATTCTCCCCCTCCACATGGTGACTCGTCCTCGAGTCAATCTTCCAATCACTACTAATAAGTCACCATGGAGCTAGGAATTCTCTGTGGGACAATTCAGGAAGAACAGCCTGCCAGAAACAACCCGAATCCACGTTGGGCGCCATTGTAACAGATCATGCCGATCTCGTGATTCGAACCCGGGTTGTCCGGATATGGGCGCAAAATATATATGAAAGTACCACTGTTTAATTTGAAATGGAAATGTGTTCGTTTTCGCACATTAATAGGGCAACTCTAACTAGCAAAATCAACGCAGACTGTCGAATGTATAAATGATAGACATTGGTGTTAGTATTCAAACAAAAGCAATTTCGATTTCTATTTTGGTTTGTCAAATTTTCCGTTGAAAGGTGTTGTCATTTTGTCATGTACGTTTAAACTTTGAAGATGGAATAGACAAATGTCATAGGCATTGTTAAGCTGGTAATTGTGTATATACTTCAGCTCACATTCCAGCCATTCCCTCCGTAATATTGACAACATTATTCATTTAAGTAGTAGAATAGCCACTACGAAAATGTTAGTCGTTAGAATGTTGATGCTAATTGCTAATTATTTACACGGCATTTATAAGATCAACTGTATTCTGGAAGGTGCTCGACAAAATGTTAAACCTTACATGGTTTTTAATGTACAGTGTATGTTGTTTATTGAGTTGACTATACGCACGGAGTTGTTCTAATAACACAGTTCATCGTGGACAATCTCGGCATGATAAAGACTACAGATATTTACGATATCAGTCAGCGATAACCGTTGGGCGTGGCATTCTACTTTTATACTAAATGATGAGACGATGAACCCGCTCGCAGTTCATAAGGTGTATAATATAGACTAGGCGATTTGTATCGCCGCAACAATGTTTCCAGAAGTTGCGGCAATATTTGTCTCCGCCACAATTTGCTATACATTATAGGCGACCTTATCATTGTTTCGCGCGACTGGAAGTATTTGCACGTGCAATCCTCCACTATTTTAAAGCAACTTGTCACGGTCGCTAAAAGGTGAACAATTCTCGCTGCGATGATGAACAATAATTCACTCACTCGTACGGAATAGAACATGTTCCTATTTGAGGTGATCTCAAATTCGTCGTGGCAACACGTGGCAAACGAGCGATTTTTCACCATACACTAGGCAATAATATCGCAGCAACCTTGTTGCGACGATAACAATCGCCTAGTATGTATTGGCCTTTTTTTGGCCTTAATGCTGCCGTAACTTAAAAGCCATTATACACTAGGCGATTTTATATGGAAAATAAATACATGTACGATTCAAAATAATTATAAGAGAGTAAACAACGAATACAAGGAATACATTATTGGTCATGGTAAACAACGCACGTTGTATAGACATCGCTGAAATATCCATAATGGAATATGTATGCCATACTTTATTATTTTTCTAGAACTACATGTACTAACTAAAGTGGATATGGCTGTTAATAAATTCAGAGACATCAGTGTCCTTGTTTAGTTCGACACGAATCTGCAACAATATATTTGATTTGATGTTAATGTCCTTCGTGTATTAAGGGCCTGTCGCCTCACCACGAAATGCTATACGGATAAGTGTGATTGGGGCAGACACTAACTTAATAGCGGCTTGTTCACGTCAGGGGTGTAAGTTTCAATAGTATTCCATGTATATATAGTGTAATGTATTAACGTCTAAAATCACTGGATGATTAAATGTTCGTTGACTATGACGTTAGAAGCAAATGTATAATAGTCACACTGCTCTCCAAGACCATCCACATGCGCGGAATTAAAAAAAAGAAGGATATGCTATACTTTTGTTTTGTTTTATCATCCGGGTTTTAAAAGAAATATCAATTGTATTTGGTTTGGCGTTCGACCTCCTCGATAAGCCGTAAATACACACATATCAGTTTACGACAAGCCGAAAATGTCCGGAGCGTAAGTACAACTTCGTCCTCACTGGAGTTGTTTGAACAGCCATCTAAGAGCTGCATCTAGTTGGCAAATATAGAACCTACAAGCGACCCGATCCGTCATGCGACCCGTCAAACTGGTTATGTAATATCAGTGCGAAAAGAAGCAAAGGAGGAATAGCAATTCAGTGCTCGTTGAATTTAATCCCAGCTAAACCATGGAATTGTTGCTGCCAAGGGCGGTCTATTTCTTGATTTGAATACCAAATCATTTAAGTGGAATTACAATATAGTGACGTATTATTTTTCTGTTACATTAAGAATTTATTAAAAATAATAATCCTAAAACCACACATAATTCAAAACGAATATTGTTAACATTGTACTATTATTTGGCCAACACTCATCTGTTCGTAAGCATGTTCATTGGGACAAACACTATATTATATTCCAATGACATGAATCCAATGGTTGCAAATAATATACTAGTATACTGTATTATATTCAAGTGATGGTATACTTCAGTTCAGGATAATATTAGGAAGACAATTCAAATGCATTATTAGTAAAAAAAAAAGAATTATAACAACAACAAACAAAAATAAGTCCTTGTGCGGTAATAAGGTAATACAAGACACTGTTCTTGGGTGAGAAACCTATCAAGCCGATCTTAAACCTGAAACGTATTCGCACTCTACTTAATATCGGCACTGAAGTACTAGTAGTATAATGTTTCAATCTTAAACGCAAATGATCAGACGCAGATCGAATCTGAGTTACCATACAAACAAACATCGGACGTCATGGTGAAATAGAGACAGCTTTCCACGTGAAGCTTAATCAAAGAAAATAAGTATACAGGTAGATCTTGGAAGAATAATCTTAGTTGAAAACATTTGCAACATAGTACGTAGCTTTTGTATGCACTCGCCCAGACATACATGTACGTGTATACATGTAGTCCCATATCCGCCGCGACTTCGGTAAAATAGCCTTGACATCAGGAGATGACAAATTGTGTGATTAAGTCATTCGCGGAGATGGGTCTTTGTCCAGCAGATTAATATAACTATTTCCCGTATCTCACTGAGATTCAATAGCTCGGGGGTTCTGTTCTGTGCGGTTCCTGGTTTCTCTCAACGTGGTATCCAACTACACGGGAATACCTTGATCGCTGTGTACTGTAGGATCTGTCTTCAGCAATCCAAGTTGCGTCTGACCATTTCCTGGGGGTGGGGTGTGGACGGGGTGTGTGGACTGGGGTGTGGACGGATGTGGTGGTGGTGGTGGTGGTGGTAGGGGGGGGGGTATGCGGCAATGCTCCTCCCTTGGCCCTGGTTGTAAGTAGTCTAATGCAATTGTCCTGCTTTACGGCTAACGCAGTTAAGAGGTCGATGTACGATGTCCCCTCTTGTAGCGAGAAGATGGGAAAAACGGGGAGGATACGTCTCGACGAAAGAAGATCCACTTCATTCATTCGGGTTATGTTCAGCTTGTTTGCTGGCATTTCGGTCCGCTCGTAATTGGGCAACCCAGAATGAGAATGGGTTGGAGATATGGACATTAATTTGACATTGGAGAATAGGGGTCGCAGATCGTATCATGCCTCCGTCGTGTGTTCTTTACCGAATTTGTCTTCATCAGTCTGTTCAATGGATGCGATCGTCATGGACTAATGTATGGGCAGCCGGCTGCAATAACAGAAGAGAGGAAAGATGATCCAATTGTGACGGAAACTTCGCGTCAAGTGAATTGCTCATTGAAATTCTGGCAATCAAATTGGGATAGGTGTCTGTTAGATCTGTTCGTAGTTTATTGGTTCTATTTCAGAAATCGAATTCGGATTAAATAGATCTTTAGTGATAGTTTCGAACGTTGTTAATAATGACAGAATCATGCAAATATAATTTAGTGTTCATCGATCATGAACACATTGGACGCCCCTTCTCCCTCTCTCTCTCTCTCTCTCCCCCTCCCTCCCGCCCTCTCTCTCTCTATCTCTATCTCTATCTCTCACACTCTCTATATATATCTCTCTCTCCCTCCATCCGTCTATATCCCTCTGCCTATCTCTCTCTCTCTCTCTCTCTCTCTCTCTATCTCTATCTCTCTCTCTTCCTCTACCTTCCCTCTTTGAGATTCACTCGGTTTGCCTTGCTCGCTAAGTGCTTCGTCCTTCGTGGCAACTAGCATAACGTTCGCTGCAGTCCCCCCATCTGGGTCGATGCTGTGGTTTTTGCTCTGATAATACTGCCTTTCCTTTGCGCAGTCTTCGTAATGTGGCTGGAAGCAGTCTATATAAATTAATAACGGTCAATTGAATCCCCCTGCCCTCCCCCGCGGCTGCGGCAATCCCCAAGACATTACCAGTATCCCCTGCAGTTTTAATGACGACATGACTATGGATACTAGTTCATAGTATATATATATATAGATTGTCATATATACACTGCATATATATATATATATATATATATATATATTTATATTAGTATATAGTAAATAATAGAAATATTACAAAATACCGTTTTGAGTTAAATATGTCCATCGAAGTGCATACTTTAGGATTAGAATTAGCGGATATATATACATGTATATATATATATATATATATATGGGGTAGTATGTACTATAGGCGTATTCCAGCATATAATATAAATATTATGAAGGGACATCTTCAGTTGAAGTATAGTTGTTCGGATTAGAATTTGCGGACACATACATGTATGGCATTGTGAACACTAGTCACTAACCTTTGGAACAGTTTATACATTTCTTTATTGTTATTTAACACTATTTTCTTTTATTATTATACGTATTTATTTTATGAATATGTTTGTATTTATTACTATTATTGTTATCATCATCACTAATATTATTATGATGACGATTATTGTTATTGTTAGTATTTATTATTCCTATTATTCTAATAATCATATTATAATTATAAACTGTGCCTCTTTTATTCAACGTTATAGACAACCACTGAGTTTAGTCTTCATTTTTCTGTTCGTATTGTTCGTTTTAATATTGCTTGAAATGTAATCGATTTGGCTATACTGTATTATGTTCTTAAAAAACCCATATTATTGTAATACACGGTTTGAATAGTTTTTACGTGCACAACCAATACGGATGGCACGAATGCGAGATACTTCTTTATTATATTTCCCCCCAGATGCAGATTATTAATACTAATGGAATTTAATACGAAGTAGAACGCTAAGTTCAGGAAAATTATATTTTTTGTCGGTCTGCAATTTTCTAATTCGTTCTATTTAAAGTTCAGTTTCATGCTTTCATCGGTTCAATTCCGGAAGTGCTTTGCGAATGTGTTTTCGTAAATACAAATACGGAACTACCACTACCACCAGCCCTGGGGCCTGGCTTCCACCTAAGATTATACTTAGAGGCATTGGCTTGAGCACAGACACCGCGCATTAATAGCAATTCCCGCTCGCTTCACCCACCAACCGTCATAATATACATGCACGTACATGCACCTGTCGGAAAGCTAAACAAATACAGTAGCAGATCAGTGCCAGAGCAACGTTTCAGGAAACTCTCTCGTCCATTAATGCGACCATATCGCCCGTAGCTACATGTACGAGAGCGCTACGATATTATTGCCTAGTGTACAGTATGGTGAAAAATCGCTCGTATTTCACGTGTTGCGACGACGAATTTGAGATCGCCTCGAATAGGAACATGTTCTATTCCGTGCAACAAGTTGCTTGAAAATAGTGGATGACTGCACGTGAAAATAGCTCTAGTCGCCCGAAACAATGATAAAGTCGCCTAGTATCATATATGTATAGCAAAGTGTGGCGGAGACAAATATTGCCGCAACTTCTGGAAACAGTATTGCGGAGATAACAATCGCCTAGTCTATAGGTTACGAACCACCATTAGAAATCCCATAGACGACAGTCTTAACATATTGAAGCATAACTAATGAACCAGTGCTTCAAATACCACCAAACATAGCTTATTTCAAAGTCCAACTTCCCAGTAAAATAGGACAATATAAAAATACCCATGACATTGTGTTGTTGCTTCATGTCAAATGAAAACAGGAAGTATGACGTCACTATGCGTCAGCACCGAATATGCCCAGTGAAATTTACCCAGGATGTCATTCCACTCAGAGCCTTATAAATGAAAACAATATAGCACTCTTGGAAATAAAACTGCATTCATTTGAAGTGCTAGATTAACATATTTTCAATGTATCATTAATAACCAATCACTGGCCAGCAAGTCAATGTTATTCTGAACCTGTAGCAACTCCCCCTCTATTGCTGACGAGTTTCATTATGTATTTAAGTTTGTTGCCTTCTCTGACCGTAGACGCGATATCATTCCGACTAACATTAAATGGTTCAATTTGTTTACCTTCAAAAACACCGTGTGCCGAAAGAAAGTATCCCATTTGAAGACATTTTCGCGGTTTGTGTCCTTACTTATGAAAACTTTAAAATTACAATTTAATGTCCATCCATTATCTTGAATATATGTATTGATTAATAACATGTCTCGTATACCACGGATTGTGGTTACAGAGAATACATTGAATTGATTTGCTACAGGTTCTCGGACAACGGCAGTATCGCTGAACTAATGTACGGAGCAGATACAGAAATAGCCACGGTGAATGTAATAAGGTAGTAGCGGACATTGCCACTCGTGTTATTCACACCTGAAACAAGTAAAAGGATAATACATATAGTTTATTAAATCCGACACATATATTACAAATCGCTATTCATTGACATCAAATAGCTTTCCTTAATACATACAAGTATTCTACAGTCAGAGATATTATTACGATTTAAAAAAATCCCCAATCATATGGCTCTGTCTGGCGATGTCCATTTTCTATGTCACTAAAATGACCCCCTACCACACATTTGGCAACTCCGTCACCAACTACCAATTAATACCTGGTGGCAATTGGTATATCACCCATCACTTGTCATTGTAAATCATGTTCAGATACCTACCTATTTTGTCACATGTCAAATAGGAAAGTGATTGACCAAACTACAACTATTTTATTCCGGAGGATCGTTCTTGTACGCTGTACCGGCATACCATTCGGTTAAGATGTTTCATCCAGTTTGACTTTTGACCTTTGTTCTGAGGCTAAATCTTACGTATGTCTCACAGATACATAACCACCTAATATTACACACTAACTTACTAAGAACATAGTCGACGTCGTAAAACATTGCAGATGTATTGACTGGCACAAACTACGGGTGCAGTTAAAAAGGCAAATAATTTTCGATAGTGTCTTTAATTAAGTCAGAAATGAAAATATGCCTTCCAAAATGTGTGTAGCATGTCCATACAAATACAAGATGGAACTGTCTTCCATTACTGAACTGAGACTACAACGCACATGTCTCTATACATATTGGATCCCATTAGAACATGAATACTAGTGTCACTTTCTACAATAGTCAGCAAGAACAGCAACTCGCTTGACATGGCAATGATTAAGATTGATGTAACCAGTCATTTGGAGCGTATGTTTCCCCAATACTTTGAACAAACAGGAACATTATTTCATGGTTGCAGCCCCCAAAATACCAAATGG
This sequence comes from Clypeosectus delectus, assembly GCA_032355325.1. NCBI lineage: Eukaryota > Metazoa > Mollusca > Gastropoda > Lepetellida > Lepetodrilidae > Clypeosectus > Clypeosectus delectus. The sequence continues at coordinate 11,719 of JAULBO010179614.1, forward strand.
ATGATCTATATATATGTACTAGAGCCTTTCAACTTGTTCACGCTACAGTGAGTTCGTCCTGACAAGTGTCATTAACATCGCTATCCAGTGATGTTAAATTTGTCAGTTGAGTAGCAAAGACTCATACAATGATAATGTGTGTAGCTTATTGTGTCCATTATGTCTACACATGATATCCTGTTAATGACTTCTTAAAGGCACACAATCACAGTTTAAGTTGTCGTTTTGGAGCGAATTTAAAAGTGCATTCACTTAGCATACATATACCGGTAATCACATTTGTATCTCCAAATCTCCAAATCTCTTCACGGCTATAGGATAGGTAAAACTAAAAGTCGGTACATCCCGAATAATGTAGTGTAATAATATTATTTCAATTTTCTATCGTGTAATAGACTAATGGTACATTTCTAATGATTGAACAGTGTAATGCTAAGCACATAATAGAGATGTTCCAAGGACAAGATAATTAGAGCTACGTTCTTTTTA
>JAULBO010179725.1:0-13674 GCA_032355325.1 Clypeosectus delectus
ATGCGCATGCTTAAACTGGAGGACTCCTAATGCACAGTTGCCATCTAGTGTAGAATTTTGCGCGGCGAACCCCATTGGATTCGTTTTTGCGAGTATATGCGATTGTTGTTCGCAATATATTTCAGGCATGATACCGAAGACATTATGTATAATTGTAAATTATTCAAGCATCATGAGAGTATCTGTTTCGCGGAATGGGATTGCTTCGTTTGGGAGTGATTTCCCTTTGCACAGCATGCATTCTATTTTTGCATGTGTAGTATGGTGTGTTGACTTAATGAGTTTGATATTTCAGCTCTTCCTTGTCCTGCCAACACATATGGCTGGGACTGTACCAAGGAGTGTCAGTGCAAAAATAAAAAGGATTGCGATCGTTTTACTGGTCCTAAGTCCAGTTGCAATTGCAAGGAAGGGTTCTTTAATCCGCCGCTTTGCGAGCCAGGTAAAACACAGTGGTATCCTAGCTTGTTGTTGCTAACAAAGCTCGATAGTTCATTAAAGAGTCTCGCTTTATTTTACCTTCCTTTAGTGATATTTGCATATCATTTCATCATGTGTTTAGTTTTACTTCTGTTTCTTTGTAAGGATTTGTTCATGGATCAAAATTGTATGTTCCAACGAGGCGTTCGTTCTTCTCGCCTCTGGCTTGCATTCATTTGAAGCAATATTTTGCACTCACTATAATAAGTGTATATATGTCGTCCTTAATTTTAGCGAAATGAAAATGATTAATTCTACATCTTGATATTATTTTAAAAAGTTAAATCAGTTTGAGGGAGTCTCACTGAATATACTAGTGTGTAATGCCCAATATCACCAATAACGAAGCATGCCTATCATATAGCAAAGGTGGAGATCAGGGACAACCGTGATTCGTCCAGATTTTAAAATAAAGTGACGGGGCCCCTGATCTCCACCTTTGCCTGACAGAGTTTAATATGCAAGATATATTATATACACGATGTCATCCTGATTTTTGTTTTGTTTTAGTGGCCGTTTGTTTCAGCTATGTACCAGTTGTGGACCATACGTGATTGTTGTTGTACAGGCATGGCAGTTAGACAAAACTAACGTTAACAGTACATAATACGAAAACGCGCTTCAAATTCACAAGATACATTTCCCTGTTTTTCCTCAATTATATGTCTATGCCAGAAGTATATGTCTTTCTCTAGCATTTCCCAACCAGATGGTTTGACTCAGACCTACATCTAACTTCGTTTGGGTACATAGACAGAATAAATGTTTCAGTTTGCTTTATGTCAAATATTGACGTCACGTTGTTGAAAGCAACGTCATCAATAAGTAAAAACAAATATGTCGATCATAAAATTTATGCTTTTAACAACAACAAAAAATGAACTTTGAGGAGCGTTCGATGTATTGCATTGTGTTTGAATGTATACACACACCACTAACACTTCATTTATCTTGTGAGGCCCACTCTACATTGTGTATACGTCAATTGCAAGATTGGTTTTCCAGTAACCGCGCCACGCATCGTGGTCTTCGAGAACACTCTGGTGAACCCAGGACAACCGTCCATCTTCAACTGCACAGTTGCCGCCTACCCCACCCCCTACGAGAGTGAGATTCAGCTTCGAGGACCCGCCAGCAAGCGGATAACCACGATAGACTCGAAAACCCTGGAACAGTACCTGTACACCAGGACGAACCTCTTCAGGGTCAACTACGTCATGAACGGAGAGCGCTACTCCTGCTTCGTGCAGTCGACAGCGGGATCAACATCTATGACCATCCTTGCCAGCGTATTCGGTAAGATGACATTCGGAATAGTTCGGTAGGATGACATTCAGAATAGTTCGAATACATACGTACCTATATGCTGAGAAATGCTCGGAAAATAGGGCACTAATGGAAACTGCATGTAGACTTATTTTCAGTTCTGTGCACCCTTTTAGAGCAGTGCAAAATTGACATGTGGCCTTTAAGGCGCCTCGTGGTTAAAGGCGTCGCTCAAAGAAATATCTGTCGGAATATATGGGGGATGTTTTTCCATTAGTATGCTATGTAATTATTAACACAAGCAAGTTGACGTCATAACGAGCCAAACTTCTTCCAATATTATCATACTGAATAGTAATATTTACTTGTAAATACGTTGAATAGCATATTAATGTGTGTGTGTGTCACACACACACACACACACGCACACACACACACACAGAGAGAGAGAGAGAGAGAGAGAGAGAGAGAGAGAGAGAGAGAGAGAGACAGCTGTTGTCATCGTCATCGTGATTCTATTATAAGGGCAACGGGGTTTCTATTCGGTGCTTCACAAGTTGAAGTTGCCATTTCGAACCCAAAACAAATATTTGTCAAAAATATAACACTTATAAGAATTAGGCTCAAAAGTCGAAAGTGTATATCTGCAGCTATATGTACAGCCTTTCATAAACCGGCCACTGATTGGCTACCACTGCGTAGGTTGAACGGATCGTCAATGTGTGTTAAAGGGAAATTGAATCTGACGCTAGGTATATGACGGGGTCCGTCAAATCTCAGCTACTGCAAATATGATTTTAATGAGATTGTGGAAATACCAGCATGTCAATTATGTCCTGCCATACACCGAGATACAAGTTGAAAAAGGTGTGTAGTCACCTTAAGCAAGTGACTTACATGTAGTTCGAAAGTGCCTCTATTCACCAATAATATAATGGGAACCAGGCAGGATTAAGAGATGTGAATGTTTACCTTCTAGCGCCTGCAACACGGCAGCTTGGGTTGTATACTCTCAAGGCAGTTGAGAAGGGGAAATGGGTGCACATTGATTAATTGACCGAGGCATTCAGTGTACAGTATTCGAAAGTCGGCGCTATATAAACGGAGTATTATTAGTATGTAGGGATACAGTATGTGCGATATCCTATACTGTAAAACTGTGACCATATGTTATAAAATCGACCCGATTTGTGTGTGTGTGGTACGGAGCCAATTTGATTCTAAGGAAGATTTTGCCAAAGATCTATCTGTATTGAAGACTAATGTCAACTTCTAGTATGTACACTTGTCAGATCAATGAAAGTCGGCTTTGTGGATTCATGCAAGTAATATATTTTCTTAAGAAAATCTGTTGACCTCGGATTGATTCACAGAGGTTTCGTGTTCGTTGAGGTTAACTTCAGGCAATCTGACATTGCCATTCTCTTTTCCATAATGATGTTAAACAATATCGTAAACCAGATCCTCTTCCTAACCTTGGATCAAATAACAAATATAGATCTATCCTTCTCCAATTGTCGAATATAGATTTATCTTTCTCCAATTTACGAATATTGCATACTACATCGTACGATGAAAAGCGTAAAATGTGCAAGTCTTAAATATATTAACTATTGGATATTTACGATCGTATATTGTTGAGCATAATAAATTAAATAATAGTAAATAATTTAGATAGCGCCTTGGATCTAGACTACAACTTGCTACTCACTGGCCCTGAAAATACCATACAAGAATTATTATTATTATTGCTTGAAGTAGGCTACAACACATACGATTGACTGGAGTATTCAATAACAAATTGGAACTGGTTATAATATATTACACCCATTTAATTAAATGGCTTTGAAATGTGTGTACTAAATTACCTGTCAGTTTGTTATTGAATACTCCAGTCAATCGTGTATGATGTTGCCTACTCCAGTCAATACTTCTTGTAAGATTCTCGACAAAGATACTAGTAGTCAGGTCGTAGAAAGGCCCGGCCCGAACAACCCATCTACAGTATAACAGGTACCATATGTCTCCATATATCTGAGCCAGATCACTCAATACCGACGTAATTCCTTCAACATGCAAGGATATTAACGCTATAAAAGTAGTCTATGTAGTATCCAACTTTTTTACCTCTAGAAATAATGAAGCAATATTCTTACAGTATTCCAGTGCAAATCAATCCGCTCCAAATTAACGGATTGGTGTACATATCACGTTCTAATTCGCCAGTAGCTATAAACCACAAGCTCGGAATCCCTTTACGCAGGTCCACTTCAAACGTTTGGATATTATACTTTGTCCGTAATGTGCATTTTGTGGCAGGTTAAAAAGGAAAGGAACGATTTTTACAAACAAAACACAGTAAGTCCACTTGGCAGTCTAAATAGGCGCTCAGGGACACTGCGTGGTTTTGTGCGAGGAGTCTTCAGAAGTCTGTAGTGTTGGCTGGCGATCCTGTCCAATTCCTCATTGATTCCCACAAATGAAAGCCTGTGAATAATGTTGTGCTAATTGATTTTTCTTATTAGTCGTCGATTTCTCTTTGACATGGTCTAATTGATCGAAGATCGTTACAAACGAGTATGACCTCCGCGGCTAGGGATCAGAGACCGCGGCTTTGTTTCCCCTGACAGAGCTAAGTACAAACGTCAAGACCTTCCCAATTCCTAATTTACAAATAACCACCGATTTATGAAAAGCAGAACTGGCGATCAGAGCGGAACGAGGTCCCTGTTGTTGTAAGATTTCTAAATGGTCCCGTAAGACGTACATCGAGGCAGTAATGGCGTATCCGTGTTCTCGTGACGGGTTGGGGGACTACTTTGTATAGCCGGAAGTAGAATTACTGGAAAGAAGAACGTCTTCCTCGCCGTGCAGGTTCTGGTGGGCTTCAGGGTGAAGACACTGTACGTGAACCTTTCGGTCGATACTCTATCCCTTGTTAATTAGCAGTTTAGTGTCTGGGACCACTGTCGGCTGTCTTGTCAACAGATTGCCAGGCTCTGAAGTGGCAACCTGCCACTTGTAGAGAACACATTAGAATGATCGCGAGACGTAGGACATGGTTTTAGAGAGTAAAGAACACTCACGTAGTTGGAAACGGTAAATAGGTTTCTGCAACAGATAACAGGTTGATCTCGTATACTAGTATATAGCTATCTTCATTGCACGATGTATGTGCCTGCAGTCCTAGAATACATCCAATTTGCACGATATTTGCCTTTGGTTCTTTCTCAGAACCAAAACATATTGTCAGATAAATGTATGTGTATTCTCCGTGCTGTAAGATTGTGGGCTAACTACGATAGGTTACAATAAATGAATGTATGACTAATATTAAATCAACCCCAAACCCAAACTCAAAGATACTCTTAATTATATTAAATAAAGAACTAGTTTAAACTATATTGGAAAACAATGTTTAACATGCCGAAATACATATTACAGAGGCATTCTAGTTCAGACAATAGTGTTAATTTAATAGTGCGTTAACTGTATTTATCATAATAATAATCCGTAAGTATTCTGTAAATTAAAGCTTCTAGCAAATATCGCCTTTTTGTTCCTAGGAAGGCGTACGAGTTCAATTCTCGTTCTCAGAGAAACACTAAGAGAAAATACATACGTTTTATTTAAATAAACATAAATGCCCTTCTGTTCCCTAGAGCTGCCCCGCCTGAGTCACGCCCCCAGGGTGAGGGAAGGCACGATGACGGCCACCAACATCACCGTGGAGTGGCCCAAGTGGAACTCTCGAGACGGCGACATCGGGGACGGCCCCATCCTGTGGTACAGCATCTACGTCAAGGCCAAGGCGGAGAAGATCTACCGTATGACGGGGATCGTCTACCACACGTTCTGTGACGACATGTGCTCGTTCATGATCCCGGAGCTGACCCCAAACACCGAGTACGCCATCTACGTGGTGACCAGGAGGGACGGGGAGGGAGGAGATGGTCCCCCGGGACCGATCATACACGTGACAACAGACTGTGCCGGTGAGTGTCAGTCGGAGGCTTCCAAGGGTTGGGTGGCTCTCTGGTGGGTGGGTGGGTAGGTTTGCCTGTCTCTAGGCTAAGTGTGGCACACTGGCCATCGATCGTTTCACGACGGTGTCCTAACTAGTTAGGAGCTCCTAAACCACACCTAAAAGTTTATCACCTCGTAACAGTTTATCACCTCGTAACAAGTGTTTCACGACGAAGTCACACGTTGTATCCCTTCAAAGACTATCGTAAACTAGGTCCTAACTTAGGATGTGATAAACTGTGTCTTAAATGTTAGGAGCTCCTAACTTTAGGAGGTCGTCGTGAAACAGGGGCCTGGAGGTTTGGTTTGCCCGTGGTTTGGTGGTACACCGATACATAAAGAACTCGGAACTCAGTGTCTGCGTTATGGGAGTAGATTGGCAAAGGCTACCAAAAACCCCGCAGTGAAACACTTTACGGTATGTCGTAATCCAGCAATGGGGACGGGTAGGGAGAATACTGGTGTACTCAATCAAACACGGTCCCACAGTTCGCTTAACGGTGAGAATATGGAGGTTGGTGTATGTGTGTGTGTGTGTGTGTGTGGGGGGGGGTGGGGTGTTGCTTGAAGATGTATGGATCGTGATTGCATGAATTGTGGAAAGGAACTGATTCATCAGTACAGTACAAATGTTATACCAGTATTACACTTCAATATTTCAGAGCCTCGTCTGGGCCCAACCCTGGAAGATGTGAGCTCACAGCTACAAGTCAATGAATCTGTCCCTCGGACGATTATCACAGTAAAGTGGATCGTAAGTACTAGTATTCCTCAGTTGACCGTCTCGTAATTGCCACTAGGGTGGATGTCAAAGGTCACGAGTCAGACACACATCTCGGAAACATGGCATTAATGTTCGAGGAAGTTCCCTTTCCGACACGATGATGATAGGATGCGATTCTGCACAGCCAGACTGTAGGTACAGTAGCATCATTAGTTCGTAAGTACCAGTCGTTGCTCGCAGGTTTACTGCAACACTCAGCGCAGCGCTGTTTCTTTCTTTCGGCAACTGACAAGCCGTGTTATGCGGCAATTACTCTTGACAACAACTCTAAATCACAATTTACAGAACACGAAAAATAGCCACAAGGCACAAGTAACATGCTCAAACAAAATGATCCTCCTGGAAAGTGCGGCCGACAGACACTTGTAAACTTTGTGGTTAGAAATACTAGTAGGGAGAAATATCCTGCCGATTTAGCATGTTTCACGCTCTATAGATATATCATTACAAATCACGGATTCATACACACACAAAACGTATCAGGGGCCCTATTCTCGAAACTTCTTAACTTAAGAGTTTCTTAGTAAGAAAATAGCTCTGTAAAATTGTCATAAGCAGAAAACCAGTTAGGCAAATTCTTATTAATTACGATCTTCTTAGGGCTTAAGAATTTTCGAGAATACGGCCCCAGGACACTAGTCTTAATTGTTATTGTACATACATTAGTCGGAGTTTTTAATTTCATACATCTATTAAGTCCAATATTTAAACATACATGTATAATTTTCAATTGATTCATTGCACGAAATAACCATTCCGATTTACTCCTTCAAAGTAATTGTAAAATGTTAAATTCACTCATATAATAATGTTATTAGTAGATTGTCAATAAATGCAATGAAAATTATGATGTGCTTCATTATCTGCAAATACAATTAGAGCCGTACATTAACTAATTGTGTTTGGTAATCTAAGTAAATAGTGGCGTGAGCTATTCATCGTAAATAATTGCACACATTGTGCACAACGGTCGTAATGCGAAATGTAACCTTCAAAATGTGCATTTCCTAGAATCGATATTCATGCTGTTGTTTTACTACTCGTATATATGTTTAGTACCCATCAGTAGAATTTATTTTAAATAATTTACTTTCATCCTCTGAGACTATTGATAGTCTAATGTTTAGATATCCGTTGACACTAATAAAGTAACACCATTTCCTTCATTGTATAAAATTAATGCGATATTATATAGTATCATGTTGTATATGATAATTGTTTCATTCACGAGGACTGTATTGATTTGTATGTGAAAGTTATCGTGTATCACTAATCGTTTTTATCTCGCCACGTAATACAGTACCTGAATATTGATGTGATGAATCGTAAAAGTTGCATGCAATGCCATTTGAAACTCGCGATTTTACGCTAAGAACGGAAGCTTCATTAAGCAACCGAGATGTAAATTAGCACTCCCTAATGACGTATTATCGTGGTTTAAAATGACGAACAAACGCCGACAAATTGTAAAATTCCTCCCAAATAATGCATTACAAAGAAAACTGTTATAATATTAATGCAACATTAACTACAAACCTTTTGGTAAAAACCCTCGAAATTCATATTATAATGATTTACACATGCATCGTAACCGCCCTCAATTTCAGGATCCGCTCCCTGAGGATTTGAATTGCAACTTCGCGGATGAATACAGTCTGAGGGTGACGAGTCCCCGAGGGGACGGGACGTCCAAGTTGTGGAAGATCCCAGGTGGCGCTGCGAAGAGTATGGCTATTCCCGATCTGAAACCATTCACCGAGTACTGCGTTCAACTCCGCTTTGTTACGGACGCCGGGTACCCAAGTCCAGACTCTGACCGACAGTGTGTCACCACCCCCGAGACCAGTAAGTTACACACGAATCTGGTGCAGCGGAAGGGGGTGGGGCGGGGGTGGGATGGAATGTATAAAATATGAATGAGCATTATTGTCAATAAAATAGTTGGATAACATCGGGAACTATGACATATTGAATTATGTTGTTTGACAGAGTCTGGTTATGTCCATCTGCATTTATTAATTATAAAATGTATTAAATATTCATTACGTTAGGGTGGGGATGCGTAACGGTCGATGGGACAATGGGCAAACTTCTCAATATGAATGTGTCACAGCCTACAGTGTATGTGTTATGCCGGTATGTAGCGATGGACATTGCATTCCGAGCTGCAGTATATGTGTGAATGCGATAACCCCAAAGACAAAGAACAGTACACCTTTGTGTAGAAGGACCAACCGAGTTCGGGAAAACATGGGGAATAAATTATGCACATACTCATCTGGATTATTTTTAACAATCATAGCGTGACTATGGCCATCCTTTTCAGTCTCAGCTTTTGAGTGTATAGAGCTTTGTCTGTTTTGTTTTTTTAATGTAATTAACCACGATACAACAGTTTCCAAGATTCCGGTACGAATATAAAGTTGACTATTTGCCGAACAATTTTGTTTTATATATATTCGACTTATCATCACTATACCTGTAGCGTTAGCAATTTTGGCTACGGGACTAGTGCATATGTTAACCACTGAGGTAAGATATTCTGTGGAGTAAGGTGTATTGAACAGGTATTTTACAGTGTGTGCGATTGCTCTTACAGCGCCTGGTCCCCCGACGAACCTGTCACTGCGTCGGCGCGGCAGTAGGTCAATGTCGCTGCAGTGGGACCGTCCGGAGCCGTCGAACGGCAACGTAACCTCGTACAGGATCATGTACTGGGAGGCCGGGTCCAACAGCGCCAATGGAATCGAGCACTATTCCAATGCGCCGTTCGTTAACTTCGAACTCACTGGACTGAAACCAGCCAGCGAGTACCAGATACAGGTGATTCTTCAAACATTCTGAACAACTTTCCATCTAGTCCTTTCGTTTTCAGAAATCCATTTTATTATTTTGTGATTGATTTATATATAGTTGTGTGTGTGTGTGTGTGTGTGTGTGTGTGTGTGTGTGTGTGTGTGTATGTGTGTGTGTGTGTGTGTGTGTCTATGTGATGTGGGGGGGGGGGGGGTAGAACCATATCCTCTTAGAATATTTTGTTAGATTATCATGTTTAATATTTATTAACCAACTATAACTGAATCCATTCTCTGACAAGAATTGATCCTCCACCCTCCACTGACACAGCCGTCATATTGGGTTCAATCGAAACCTCTTGAGACGACATACTAGTGCATAGGCATTTTCGTATACTAGTATTTCACTAGCATTGGTCTCACCTGGATCGACTTCTATAATAGTCTTAGAATGACTTCGTGAGTTGTGATGGAATACATCCTCTGCCCAACACTGATTTCCACTACTTCATTCAATCATATTGAGCTTTAGTCGGCAACACGGAATTTCCGTCAATGTCAAAACAACTAAGAAGTTCACAGGAAAGATTCGCATCATGGGCTGACGAGTTTCTATGTTTAGTGACATGGCAGATAAGCAAGAATTGCAAACAAATTGATAAAGTTGCTCGTGTAAGCAAGATAGAAGTAGGTTGCTAATAATTATACACAAAAGACTTGACAAATACAACTACATGTAATAGTCTATTACCCGAGTAAATATATCAATTTCAATTAATTAAAAATATATATTCTTTTTACATCAGACATCATTGAATTTTGTATTCCATATTTGAGTAAACTAGATGCATTTTTATTTAAATGTGTGTTTATATACATGTATGTGTAGTTTGCATGTACTACATATACTAGTATAAGTACTTATTTTTGTATGTATAAATGTTCCAATCTTTGCTGTTATTCACTCAGTATGAGTGACATATTCTCGCAGTGACGTTAAGCAACAACTCAATCGATCTCTCTCATCAGTGTAAAGATATGATAAATAACATTTTTCCTACTTGTATCTTACTTGTCCGGTCGGACATTCTACTTGTCGCACACCCAAAACTACTTGCCCCGGACAAGCGGACAACTGTTAATGTTCTGCCCTGATATGTTTCTCCACGTTGTTTTCTGATCTACATTTTTATTCCATGGCCGTTCTATCCCGAGAAAAGGCAATAGCTTCTACTCGAGAACGATAGTTCGGACAGTGATGCTTGTTTGGGGGGATCAGAGTTAACTACTTCAATCTCACTTCTGTAACGTTGGTGTGTAAATCACACGGCTGTTTGCAAACAAGATTGGTCTCTGTCATGCAAACTTGTCCATGACTCATTATATTAGCTTCTTAATTGGTTAACCCCCTCACTACTGGGTTGATCAAAATCACTGTTGTATGTAACTATAGCATCTCCGACTGCCTACATAGAGGATAATGTTAAAGCCCTTTTTTCGTTTTTGTATTTGCTTTCTGTAAATGGTATCAATATTAATGTGGATTTTGACATGTTCGTATCGCTACCAACAGATGAATTATTTTCAAATTCTCAAAGAGTTCCGTCGGACTATATAATCTCCGACTGAATCATCGACCGTCGGGTATTACGCATAATTATAATCATCGATGTATTTATTTTTTAATCTTATGAATTTAGGGAGATCAATCACCAGGATGTAACGTGTAGGTCGAACATAGGGGTCAGACCGCGTCCCAATTAGTGAAAGAGTTTCGTTGAAACTAATATAACCCAGCTATAATTTTGATTGATAACATTCACGAATTCTGAGCTAAAGCACGTGTCTGAACTGTACTTATGACAAATGTCAAATGCTGTCTCTTTCATGTATGCTATATACAATCTAATTACCCCCGACAGGCGTTTAATTCTGTCACAGACACACTACAAAGGGGTTACTGTGAGCTTCCTCTAATTGACGGTTTCCTAGACTTGGTGATGGCGGACCAGAGGCTGTTTGTGTTGTCTGGTTATAAGTAGGAGCATAGCCTGAGGTAGTGTCGACTGTCCTGGTAAATACAGCGATGTGTGTGTGTGTGTGTGTGTGTGTGTGTGTGTCTCCATGGGTGTGTGTGTGTGTGTTTGTGTGTATCTCTGTGTGTGTGTGTGTGTGTGTGTGTGTGTGTGTGTGTGTGTGTGTGTGTATGTGTGTCTGTGTGTGTGTGTGTGTGTGTGTATGTGTGTGTATGTGTGTGTGTGTTTGTGTGTGATGGTATGCATACATCAGTTAGTAGTACTAGTATATCATTACCAACAACAGCAGCGTTACATTTTGCAGGAAACCTGCCAGCACCGGCAGCTAATTTATATCTGGTTTGATTCTATTAATAAACTTCTAGAAATACTCACAGTCTGGGAGAAGGAACTCACCGTTTCCGTGTATTTCTGCAGTGATTACAAAGAGACACTACAAGAAATTAGGTTTCCCGATCTCGGTACATGTATTCCTATTCGCCTTTCTTTATGAAACAGACCAATGTGTAGGATACTCTTTAAGAACATCAACACGTGAATACAACTTTGCATACAATGCGCGACACCATTTATATATGTAATGGTCCGGTTAATGTCAGGTCAACGGAATCGCGGGAAATAATCAATTCTGTTACGTTTCGTTTTTGTCAGTTTGGTTTTTGTCACGTCATCAATGTAATTAAAGAATTCATAATTAGTAGGAGCTAAATATTGCATAAGGGTCAAAGTTAACAATGACCTATACAATTAGATTACCATCCTAACCTAGATAACACCGTAACCTAAACTGCTGTACCCCTGGGAACGAGCCAGGCTATTACGTTGAGAAGTTATCAGCAGTTAACTAACTCAAACACGACACTATCCTCTTCTGTGGCCGTTCTACTGCTGTCTGTTGGCACCATCGTGACTGCTGGGTCGTTTTAATGCTGTCTAGCAGTCGTATTATCTAGTAGCTTGACACGGTCATGGATTCCCCGGATGTTCTCAGGTGTCTGTCCAAGTAGCCATGGAGCTCTGACACCGGAGGACGAACTTTGCCCGTATCGACCACGGACATTTGAATGTTCAATATTGTTTTCATTCCCGCCTAATGTTAGCATTTTATATTTCATAAACAATATCCGCGGTTATTTGTATTAATGGCGTCCCCAGTATGAAACAGTGCTCACTTGAAGTATGTAACAGCCAGTGCACGAAAACTGGACGATCGATACACTTGTAAATGTCACAACAGGTTGTTGTTGTTGTTTGGGTTAAGTGTTTTTTTCGGTCGCCTTCCGACGTAGCCGATTTCGGCAGACCGGACCCACCTATGGTCGCATGGGTGTCAGCTCCCGTGTTGTACGGGTGGCACTCTGTCACAATAGGCATACAAATAAATAATTGGGAGGTTTTTACAGTCGCCTTCCACTGGTCCAGCGTGGCTGATATCGGCAGACTGGGATAACCACGTGATAAGCTGGCATTCGTGTGTTGTGTACGGATTTTGACGTCATAGAATTGCAATGATGTGGCAGTGCAAATGGACAATATAGCTTCTTCATCGACGTCGATCCCAGTCCTGTTGTGATGTCACTACTGCGTACCTTCTTGCAAAATACATGCATCATCTCACTGAGGCTTGTTTATTTAAGAGCCCTATCAGTGTGTACATTATTAGTTTGACACACGCAAGCAACTTACACAATAAAAAAAAAATCAACTGTCCGTGGCCTTTAACTTGAACATTCTGTAACGCAATACGCGTGCATGCAATAAGTAACAAGACGTACGTTCAGTCGTATTTCGTGTTCTACATTGAATAATGTTTCTAATACAAACTTAGAACGAACATAATTATGGAAGCAGTCTTTCTGTATTTTCTTAGCTTTGTTTCTGTCATCGTTTCCAACACGAATATAGTAATAGCGGATGAAGTAGTCATTAACCTACATTCCTGTACAGATGAAGAACTGAATCTCGAACTGAGGAATGCCCTCATTTATGTGTTTATTGTGCAATGATATTTATTATATCTGGTAGTAATTCGCTTCAATAAAACGTGTAGAATTCGCTTACTTGTTATGTTAACGTCTGTTCGAATATATGTCTCTAGTGAAATGATTATGGGAGTTTGTTTTTATTTCAGATCCGTGCAATAAATAAAGCTGGGGCGGGAAGGGCGACGCCTTTATTGTCGGAGGTTACCGAGGAAGGAGGTGAGAGACCGAGAGAGAGAGAGAGAGAGAGAGAGAGAGAGAGAGAGAGAGAGAGAGAGAGAGAGAGAGAGAGAGAGAGAGAGAGA
>JAULBO010179947.1:0-22386 GCA_032355325.1 Clypeosectus delectus
ATAAACTCTGACAGATATCGAATTTATCTGTAGGCTTTATTAGTCCGAGATCTTGCCTCTTTGCATGATACATATATTATGTATATACTAGTATTAATAATGTATGTAGCGATCCTTATCTAGATATACATGTAGTCCCTGATCCAAACCGCTCAGTCGTATTATCATAGGGCGGCTACTGTCATATTTCTAAACTCACACACTCGCCCATTGTTTTTACGTCCACGGACATTTGAATTTTCAATACTAGTATAGTGTTCATTCCCTTCTAATAATTGCATTTCATAATGTTAAACAATCACCGCGATTGTGACATCACACCAGGCGCAGCCGCGTGATAAGCTTCGTCGTCGCTTGTTCTTGTTAACATTGAACCGGTTCAACTGGACACACGAAGAAGCTTTGCCATCCTGTAATATCGTATTCGTGGTAAGTAAGAGTTTGCTGCCAACGTAAACTTGGTGAAGTGGTATGAAGGCGGCATGGCAGCCAATGGAATGCTCGCACGCACACCACGCACTTATCCGTATGTCAAGCCAAGTCCCTGGATCTCTATATTAAATATTAGATATTTGAATATCCTATTTGGGAAGGTCAACGTGTTCCCACCCACTTGAACCTTCCCGTGAGACTGCAATGCAATGTCTGTGAAACTCGACTGTTGTGTCGTGTCTTAGCGATTAACACTGAAATTCAATTACTACTATAGTAAAACTCGACCATCGCGTTGGATGTTAGCAATCGCACACACGTACTGTATAATTATGACTTCGCGCGTGGGAGTGAGAGTGGTCTGACCACAAACACACACATGACATCCTAGTGTCTGAAATAAAGAGAGAGAAGGGGGTTGGGGAGGGAGGTGGACTTGGAACACACGCACACACACACACACACACACACACACACACACACACACACACACTGGCAAACACAACCACACACACACACACACACACACACACACACACACCCACAACTCTCTCTCTCACACACACACACACACACACACACACACACACACACACACACACACACACACACACATTTATGAGTCAAATACTCCCTCGTGTATTATATAATGTCTAAACTCAGCTACATGTATACTAGTATACTATACTGTAGGTAGTTCATGATTGTTTCATCAATCTCAATGCACTGAAATTAAGAACTGAATCTGATCAGGCCTATTGGTATGGCGAAACTGAACAGTGCCGGATAACTTAATATACAACTGATCAATAAACATCGCCAACAATAATTTAATTATTATATCTGTCTGATACAGAATCTCAGAGACAACATTATTTTCTGACTGAGATTGTTCAAGAATGTTTTACAGCAAGCGTTACATAGCCATGCAATTCCTAGTAATTGATCTTGAAGTTGGGGGTTTATGTATTATCAGATACAACTCATTTACATGTAGGTACGTTCCAAATTATGTCAGCTAACCAGTTGAGCACTCCCGACTAGATTAATTGAGGACTGTATGAGGAAGATGATACCATGAGAGTCATATTATGCATGCATACACTGTTGTACAGTCATCAGTACTCATCACTTACATTTTAATTACCTAGGATTGTATTGAAATAACCGGGGTAACGTCCACTAGTAAATACAAAAGTATAATAATGGTAATGTTGTATCTGTGATTTAGGAGATAAACCCCATGTGTTTTAATTTTAACGCTGGTATACAATACAATGTACCTTAGAATTAGTAATACATGTACTACATTTCATTTCACGTTAGAGAGTGTGGTGTATTCTCTCACCTACACAACCTTTAATGTTTAGAGCGTCGGCCCGGAGAGCGGAAGTTTTCTCTCTCTCTCTCTCTCTCTCTCTCTCTCTCTCTCTCTCTCTCTCTCGGTCGGTCGGTCGGTCGGTAGATCGCTCCCTCACTGTCTGTCTCTGTCTGTCCCTGTCTGTCCCTCTCTGTGTGTGTGTGTCTCTCTCTCTCTCTCTCTCTCTCTCTCTCTCTCTCTCTCTCTCTCTCTCTCTCTCTCTGTCGCGCGCGCGCTAAATCTACTCTTGTTATCAGTCAAAGGCTATTTTGGAAAGATTGACTGAAAAACACAATTCAATATTACCCATCCATGATAGCTATAAACGCGATTCAATCAAGTCAAATTTTAACATGGTATGTAACTTTCGGACCCGTAACGCTCGTCTCTTAGTATGGCTTAAAATCGAACGTTAAACACGCACCATGAACAGACGTCACTCAGCCGTATTCTTGATCAATTACCGTGGCATATTTGTCCTGTCATTACAGCATAAATGTATTTTCATCAAAATGGAGCAATTACATGTGTCATTCGCCCATCGATGTGCGGTTTTTTTTACAATTAAGAACACAAATGTCAAAATATAATTCTTCTGATTCATGAGAGACTTAAAACGAAGATCATTAAGCTTGGATCTACAACTTTGCATTGGTCACGAATTCATTGAAGTTCCAACTTCACCCATTCTTACTCAGAGGTTGTTGCCAAGCATGCCACTTGCAAGATTAATATATGATTGAAGAGTAGGTAATAAATGGTCTGACTGTGCTCGACATATCTCGGCGAAAGTGGGGCAACTTAGGAAACGTAGAGGTCGTGTATTTATCGACATGTTTGTTTCGAGTAACCGGGGCCTGTAGGTTATATACCACTAATTAATTCTTTGTGAATTGTCGTTAGAAAAATAATAATTTCAGAATTAGAATGCGTTACGGGCCAGTGGTTCGTTCTAACTGATACGTTGACAAGAAATACATGTAGCACTTCAAAATAAACGCAGTTTTATTTCCAAAAGTGCTAATTTGTGACATTTATAAAGCTCCGAGTGGAATGACAGCCTAGGTAAATTTATCTGGGCATATTCTGTACAAATCTATATTGACCTTTCTAGGTCGCACTTTTTCAAAATCAAGCAAATTAAGCTATGTATTTTTTCCTGATTAATATTGTACTTGGAAAGTGAACGTTGTAATAATGTATGTTTTGTTGATATTTGACTAACTGGCTCAATAGTTAAATATGTTAGCATTGTCGTCTATGGGATTTGTAATGGTGGTACACGTAACGTGTGCTCAACTTGGACCATGTTTATAAACTACTAAAGAAACTTACGCAGGCATTATGTGTCCTGTCATACCGGATCCACGCTATGGAACTTCCCAAGATTGCACAGTGCCCTTGATACGTGGACTAACGTGATGTGAAGTTGACAATTAGACAGCCCAGCTTGCAGTGGAAAGGTCATGTCATCGCGTCAATACAGGATTACTCTTAATCTTAAATACCAAGCTGGTTTTGTTTGTGAAGTGTGTAACCTTGAAACCTCATTATAACGTGTTCGGATTGCGATTTCTATATCATAACACTGACGTATTTTGGCATTGAAAACCAGTAATCACTGAGAACGCATTGACGCACACTATGAAGACATTAATTCATTCTTTGTGATCATCCATACATCAACATTGTATGATAGTAAGCCCGACATGCTAATTTGACCTCAACTGCGAGCTAAATTAAGTTGTTGTTGTTAATTGGGGTTTAAAGCCGCTTTCAAGAACGTGCTCATATCACGGCTTGTATATGCAGGGTATGCATGTGTGTATGTCTATATGACTGCTTGTGCCAGTCTGGATATTTCACCAGTCTTTATAGTGCTAGTTCACTGGAATATCATTCCGCAGTTAGAACATGGATACTCCACTCAGACACATTATACTGACTCGGAGCCGACCAGTCCTTGCTTTACCCCTTTAATGCTGAACTACCATAATTTAACGTCTTTTGGTATGACGCGGCCGAGGATTTGAACCCACGACCTTCCGCTTTCCGGGCCGACACTCCAACCACTGCGCCACGGAGGCTAAATGAGGTAACGATATGCATATCGAGAACAGAAAATTACCATTATGTTATTGTTTTCTACATTGGAGGTAGTCTGACCGTGGCGCCATGATGTCATTAACAGTGTTCCTGGGGGTTATCTTTCCTTTCCGATAGGATGCACTAGTCTGTATACGATACGTTGAAATACTAATCACCATTCAACTAAGAGCAACACATTCTCTGAACATCTTTGCACTATATTATGATGTACTCTGGCATCGTTCATGGGATCAAACATTCCTGGCGTCGAATTCGTCGACGGTGGCCATCGACCTTGAGATACTTGTATGCGAGCCACCTAGCGGATTGGTTTCGTAAAATATGTGTATCTTCACAACGAGCTCAAGGCTCTGTTTCCAAACATGCGACGAAGCTAATGATGTTAACACAAAACATCTAAACCACACAATGTATCTTCGTTAAGAATAACTGCGTGAACATGTTGATTGGTTTACCGTATTGCACGTACAAAATAACGCTCTCTAGAATGCAAGTACACGTTGTACAGCAGAACAGAACAAAATGTTATTCTCATAGATCATATAACATGATACAGAGAAATATATACATGATAGATAGAACATACAGTATACATAATATACATGTATACACATGATTGTACAATTAAAAAGTTAAAGAATCGATACGGCAGGCCTGAGGACGCGTACACATGTACGCACCCTCATACGTGAGCTTAATATATTGTATATTGCATATACAATAATATCATTTATATTGCATATACAATAATGTCCGGAAAATGTTGATATATAGAGAATCTCATCCAAGTGTCTTTTGATATACAATATATCACACGAGTTAATATATTTGCCTATGATTTCTATTACTTTTATGAACGAGTGTTGATATCGTTGATATTAAAAGACAGGAGGGTGATCATTTTGGAAGAAACATTGAACCTCATAAATATTTTACTGCAAAGTCAATGAAGAAGCTACCGTGCATTTGTACTGTGATATCATTTAAATTGTATGACCTCACAATGGGTAAGTGAAGACATCGCAATGATAGAAGTCAAAGTTGAAAGCGATATCTCCTAGTAGATATCGCTTGATCTTCTACTGTCGATATCTCCTGTGGAAGCCAGTATTGGGTGATATATCGTGGTACATGTACTATATCTACAATATATAGAACGACGGGCGGGGGGAGGAGGACATCGGCTCGTCGGTGGTTCTATATGTACCAACATAGTGAAAGCGCTAATGCTAATCGTCTATATTCGGGCGGGGAACCAGTCTGTATTGGTCTTGTGGATTAATGAAGAGCGTCCGGTTAAGTACCACACGCGGTGACAACTTTTCCGCGCCGTGTAGTCTGTGGGTTTGACAGGCGGTACACGAGCACAGGACGTTGTCGATAAAATCCATTCGTAGACGTTCACCTTTCCAGCGTCCGCATAAGAACTCGCCAATGCAGGAAAGAGAGAAATTCCTAGAAACATCGCACATGAACGCGTTAAGTATAACTCGAGGTTTTGTGAAATCGACGCTAATTACTGCAAGACGTCGATAGACAAATTGATCGATTCTGTCGCCTCATCACGATAGCTGAACGGAGTGCTGTGCATATACATGCAGCTAACTTACTGGTATATATTTAATGCTTATCCCTTCCCCCATCCTCCATCCCCCAACCCCCCACCCCTTCCCCACACAAATCTATGTCAGTGCCGTGCACTTCGTGACGCAATTGACTAAGTAGAATGTCGATGGACCCAATCATATGGATGCCACATACAGTATTCCACGTAAAAGCCGTACTGTAGTTTGGGGGTAAGTCAGGGCGTAGGCCGTGGTATTATTCTAGCAGGACATAAGGTGTGTGGGTGGTGGTGGTGGTGGTGGGTGGTGGTGGGTGGTGGTGGGCGGTGGGGTTGGGGTTGAGGTGGGTGTTAGACTTCTCATGGGTCCATAATATGGCCAATCGTATTACCTCATATGTGATTTCAGACCCTCACAAGGTCGTTGAAGTTTCAACACACCATTAGACGTCATTTATGTGAGTTTCAGTTGCAGTAGTTGCTATAGATTCGGTTTGATTAAACTAGATACGTTGGTGATATATACACTACATGCATCAGGTGTCAGAACGAAGGGAGCAGTATTTACAAGGTGTAATGTGAATATGTAATGACATTGCTCTTTTTTTTTTTTATTTTTTTTTTTATTAAATTCAATCTTCCCTCCGGTGTTCACATGGTGCGATTTCAA
The DNA here is from genome assembly GCA_032355325.1 of Clypeosectus delectus. Lineage (NCBI taxonomy): Eukaryota > Metazoa > Mollusca > Gastropoda > Lepetellida > Lepetodrilidae > Clypeosectus > Clypeosectus delectus. Next base: position 6,136 of record JAULBO010179947.1, read on the forward strand.
ATAGTAGAATATACAAAAAGAACCGCAGTATTCTTCATTAAAGTTGTATAACTCGAAACGTGTATTCCGTTACAGAGTAATGTATTTCTAATAACCGAAGTTAGCATTAGCCTGCAGGAAAGTAACCTGAATATTGTACTTAAATGTATATTGTTATTCGCTAGCTACCATATTTAGGCCTGTAGAAAACCCCTGAAAATAAATGGAACATAGACATTTGGACTAACAACCAAATTCCTATTTTAAAATAACAAATGGGTCCCTGTAATGCTTGGATAAAAAACCCATCAAAATCCACTTTGGGGAAACTTCATAATTGGGAATTGAAATATGCATCACTTTCACAAGTCACAGTTACATTATGTTAATTAGTTGTACATCTTGTAGTACAATCCGTCTGCTATCATGGATTGCATGTTTACAGCTGAGCTGTTATACAGAATGTGAGCAGCTCCAGTCATGCATTGTCTGGAGCAGAAAAGAAGGTAAATGGTATGTATTCAGTCCACTCACTCCAATACATTTCCAATGTCATGGTTGTCGGTATACATTTCTCCGAATTCGGTTGCCCTATACATTTCTCTCCTAATTTGGTTGTCCTATACATGTTTCTCCTAATTTCGTTGTCCTATACATTTTTCATGACTTTATACTTCGTTAATATATACTGGCCTGGTTCCATACACTTATCCTAGCTTGGATGTTACTAGTATATATCAAATTTCCCCCTTTATCGGTTTTCACTTACCAGTATACTCCCAGTCTGGCTGAAGATCATCACCCTAGGAAACCTAATTTGCCGCCTCTGTCTGTTGCTAACAGGCATTTTGCCGCAACCATATCACCGTCGATAAGGGGTTATTAAATGGCATTGCCTGTACAATTGACATACATCTATAACCAGTGATAATTCTTGGGGGTATACATTGTGTGATTAAATAATAGCCCACTGAAGAGGCACGGATTATATGAACGTAACCGTTCAACCCGTCTAACTTTGACGAGTTTTACAATATCTATACATGTACCATTATATTGATATAAAACACGTTTCTGTAAATCTGTAGTATGTTCCTGACAACGTTCTTTCTGAATTAAAGCTACATGTATGTATGCAACTAAGATTATGTACATGTATATACTAGTTTATATACACGTACATACTTTCTATATTTGTGTATAGAAATGCACGTTTACTGTATATAGATAATCTACAAAGAGTGTCTTTTGATATCAATTTTACCCTACGAGATGATAAAAGTAGCCAAACACCAACGGAAAAAAGCCTCGGATTTTGATTACTTTAAACATCTGGTAGGATAACAGATATCCAAAGCCACCCGGTTGAAATTCCATTCATCATCAAGCATATCTTTTTAGTCATGTTAATAAGAAATATTGCACTCTAATAAAGATGTTACTTGGAAGTGAATGAAGAAGCTACTGCCCACGTGCAATTGTACTGTAGCATCATTGCAATTGTATGGCAGCACGACGGGTAGCGATTACATCACCATGATAGAAGACAGACGTTTGTCAACAGTAGATTAACTATGCAAATGAGCAATTCGTAATACAAAGAAGTAGGATAGCATTATCTCCTGTAGAACTGGTTTGTGTCCTACCATTTGTCATCATAAACACAAGAACTGTACTGCGAAACATCTGGGGCCCTTTTCTCGAATCTTCTTAACTTAAGAACATCTCAACTTCTTAGGACTTAAGAAGTTTCGAGATACGGCCCCTGGAACGATGAGTTCCACAAGGTTATTTGCTAGGACCCACATTATTCACTCTATATACAAAAACATTACGTAAAACTGCTGAACGATATGACACAAACCATCACCAATATTCTGATGACATCCAATTATACCTGTTCTCATCAATAAAGGAACTACCTTTGATCTTGAGAGAATGTGAACATTGCTGTTGTGATATCAGGACATGATCTACTTCAAAACTACTAAAGCTCAATGATGACAAAACAGAATAGTTTATGATCGTGTCAAGGAACAAACTGGTCACGCTCAAATAAGATGACACTAATTAACAGATAAGGAAATGCCCATCACACCATCAACAAAAGCGAATATTGTTCTGTTAGACGAAACTTTGAGTATGATACTACAAATCTCAAATGACTGCAGCTGTGCAATTATAATGTATGCAATTGAGTAACACTGGCAATCTGAAACCATTTCCCAGTACAAGAGCAGCAGCGAAACTCATCCTTTCAAATGTGATGACACGTCTAGACTAATGTAACAGCATTCTCGTCAACATTAATCAGGACCAACTCCCTTGTCTCCAGCGCATTCAAAATACCGCCCCACGAATAGTGACAATAACAACTAAGCAATAGGGAGTGTAAGTAGACACGAGATTTCCCGAGATTCATTCAAAATCCGGTGACATAAACCGGTAAAATATTTATATGCGCTATATATGCGCTACGCATTCACATAAACACGTCATGATACAGACACCGTTCATAGCAACCATTGCAAGCTTCAAGAGCAACCACGCTTTAATGTTTACACAATATGGTCTACAGACATTTTCGTGGTTCTTTGCAAATTTTCTTTCAAAGCTACAGTTCCCTTTTCAAACCATCCCTTATCGATGTTCATTAAACAAACCGGTAACTTTGATAAGCAATTATCTAATGCAATAGCTCCGATTAGGTGTCACCGGGCGCCCTCCAATGGAAATGGTTTCTAGACGAGACTTACACTCCCTATGCCACGTTACACCAGTACTCAACCAACATACGTGGCTAACCCTTAAAGAAAGAATTCATTGCAGAATCCTGACTAATGCACACACACTTTTCCATAGAGGCACCTGCATATTTGTTTGAACTGATTAGATGGCTATATAGCAACCTCCACGTAACCTTCGATCCAAAGACCAAAATGCTCTTAATGGTACCACGTGTTAAACGGATCTTGAAATGAAGTCCTACTACGCAGGTGCAACTCTACCAGGCAAGATCAAGTCCTCTGGAACACTGGACAAATTCAAGAAATAAACATAAATCCATCTCTTCAAGAGAGCATTCACCAAATTAATTTGAGAAATGCGCACATAATATTGTGTGATTGCTGCGCAATGCAAATGCACACATTATTATTTATTAATATTATTACTGTTAGAATAACATTGTTGTCTTACTGATGCTAACTTCTGTGGGAGACATTACTGGGTGATACATACGTGTAGCATGTATTTATCACTATATTTCCACGAGTCAAGCAAAGACCGCATGTCTGAACTGTGGGTACCAGTCACTGACAATGCCTCAATTTCCCTCTGCTGTAATTTCTTTATTATGGGGAAATATTTCCTTTACCGTGGTAACTGAAAACGAACAGTTTTACCCATTAGCAAATGACCATTTGTAGAGATTCAGCGGAATAAGATTTTTTATTAATTAGAAATGAAAATGAATTGGATTTCTAGACAGCACGCGACCAGTTTTATGTTCAGAGGTCACAGCGGTGAGCTCTATTTATGGTCCACACATACATTATATATACACACCGAGTATTTCCTTTACCATATAGACACATACACACGCACACGCACACACACACACACACACACACACACACACACACAGACACGGATTAAATACATGTATATACATCCCTTTCTCTGACAGTTGTACTGATTCCCAGCAAGTAACGATGTTACACAGATTAAAAAGAAAACGTTGACAACAAACCACAGGCACGTCGCTTTCATTTTACGTTACGAAGTGGCATAAATTCTAGAACAGCAGCCAACATTGACGTACCTGTTGTTGTTGGTTGTTGGTTGTTATTGTTGTTGTTAATTGTGGATTAAAGCCGCTTTCAAGAACGTGCTCGTATCACGGCCTGTGTCTATTGTATGAATGTATGAATGTGCATAACACGACTGCTTGTGTCTATTGTATGAATGTCTGAATGTGCATAACACGACTGCTTGTGTCTATTGCATGAATGTCTGAATGTGCATAACACGACTGCTTGTGTCTATTGCATGAATGTCTGAATGTGCATAACACGACTGCTTGTGCTAGTATGGGTATGCCACCAGTCTTTATAGTACACTGGAATATCTCGCCACAGTTTGAATATGGATACTCCACTCAGACACATTATACCGACTCAGAGCCGACCAATCACTGCCTTACCCCTTTAATGCTGAGCGCCAAGCAGGGAACAGCAAGTACCATCTTTTAACGTATTTTGGTATGACGCGGCCGAGGATTTGAACCGACGACGTTAAAAGTGAAATAATATCCATTTGATAATCGCGGCCATGTTCAAACATAGTAATATACGATATATTTATGTATAATGCTCCAATGATATGATGCCACACACGTTACTCCGTGCTGCATACAGACCAATAACACTGACACATACTTTCTCTGTACCGCTAGATTGGCAAATGGCTATCTTCAATGACAGACTCTACAGGATCGAAATTGGATTTATGTCAGGGCTTAAATCACCACGACCATGACCATACATTCATTCGTTCCGCCGGAGACCTATTTATCGCAATCCAGATTTTACTGGAATGTATATTGTTTTGCATTATAAAATATAATATTTTGACCGAGAATTCACGGATTTCAAGTAAGCACAACTTTGCTTGTGATTGGTAGATTGATTATGCGAATCTGTTACTAATAGTACTAGTATACATGTACTTATATGCGCCAAACGTTTGCTGTCGGAACATATGGTTATTCTGCTACCGCAAAAGAGGCAATACCGCACACCATTCGGTAACAGAAGATGGTGCTAGACACCCAAAAGCTCACCTGCTTTATGCCCACCCATGTGCCCCAATGAGAGGCCAGTCTGCCGAAATCAGCTACGTTGGAAGGCGACTGTTATAAACAACAAACCTCCTCCTCCTCATGATCATCATCATTCTGCAAACTGTTGGGTGGTTTACCTAGTGGTATATTGTCGTACTACGGAAAGAAAAGACCCAATTTTTAACCCGCCCTATGATTCGCAGCAATGTTCGAAGAAGCTAAAAAATGATACATGTCTATGCAATGTCTTAACTATTTCAGTGCCGTTATCATCATTTGTTCGTCAGTATAACAGCTGGTCTTTTCAGATTTACTGCAATTATATGCACCATAGGCATTCGTGCTGCCGAATAACAACTGAACGTCGGTCTTAAACATGCGACTATAAAACAACAACCATCAGATACTCTAAAAACAACAAACGTAATTGAAATTTAAAAAAAACAATGAAAAACACAAAGTGATTTTTTTTTTAAAACATAGCCATCGACCGTTTTACTGTGAAGTGCTCACAGGGCGAGGAACGTCATCGTCAACCCAGCAAGTCAAAGCTGCTTCGGACAAAACGCTGAAGCCGCGTACGATTCATACAAGTGCTTCCTCCTAATATGTATTGGATCAGTCCGACAATGATTACGCACGGACGTTAGGCGTTATTGAGGTCACCACGATTTAATACTAATGGTATACTTTGCGATTACTACACTACAATTGAAGAACACGGTGTCCAGCAAAATTCGTTCAATGGACGAACGGCTCGGAAATTGATCTTAGGTTTCTGAGAGCAGCACCACATTATGGGTAAACACCGGTAGATGCACCGAACACCAGTTAATCAGGGAACCGTCTCTTGGTTGGCACGCTCTGCTAACAATGCTCATGCCGGATGCTCGAATGAGCCTCTGTAACAAGGCATTGTACCTCTTGCAACGTGTTGGACAGTACGTTAGCTGCAGAGAACGTTCGTGGCAGCGGTGTTAGTCATCTTTGGCTGCGGTGCTAAAGTCATCCTTGGCAAGCGGCGGTTGCGTCATCGTTGACAGACTGTGTTCGAATCATCCTTGGCAGCGGTGTTAGTGGTCCTAGTGTCATCTTTGGAAAGCTGGGTTTGAGACATCCTTGGAAGTGAGCGCTGTTAGTGGTCCTAGTGTCATCTTTGGAAGGCTGGGTTTGAGACATCCTTGGAAGTGAGCGGTGTTGGTCATCCTTGGCAGCGGTGTTAGTGTCAACCTTTGCAGCGGTGTTAGAGTCAACCTTTGCAGCGGTGTTAGAGTCAACCTTTGCAGCGGTGATAGAGTCATTCTTCACGGCGAAACGGAAACCTGATACTTGTCGCACTGAATGAAGAGGAAGACGAGGTTTGTACATATAGTATAAGTTATTCGCGTTAGGAATTTAGTCGAATACTGGTAACGTATTCCCACAGGCTTACGAAACAATGCTTTTCAAAGTAGATGTACTGTGGTGCATTATTATTAGTATTATTGTTATTAATTACTAACATAATATTATATGAATGGATACACATGTACAGTCTAGCTATAAATCTATGCGAAATTAAGTTCGCCGGTTTTATGAGATGTTGAGACTATTATTGCTACTATTAATAATACTAATGATGATTATGATGGATGATGATGATAAATACTAGTTATGATAAATATGAATATTTCTACTACTACTACAACTACTACTACTACTACTACTACTAGAGTCTACTACTACTACTACTACTACTATTACTACTACTACTACTACTGATATATTGATACTAGTAATACTACTAATTATGATGGTGATACTAATGATGATGATGATAATAATAATAATAAATACTAGTAATCATAAACATATTTGATAATCCATAGTGCTATTGATTCAATTTATTTTAAAGACGCACACATTTTAGAAACTCATGTAATAAATCCTACCTTATGCCTATCACATGATTTAGTTGATCTTAATTGATGAAGTGCCCGTTACGGGCTTAATAGTACAATGAACCCAGCGTATTTAGAGGACAAGAGCGAGATGATACGATTATAGACCATGACAGCGATAACTTGTGATTCAGTGCTAGTGGCTACACGATTATGTAGCCGAGTAGAAGTCATTTGGGGCAATTGACATTGATTTCTATAAGGGAACAAATGCCGAAATGGAGTAAAAATTGCTCAATGGTCCTTTCATACATGCACTATTATAGATGATAGCGTTACGCATTATTATAGATGAGAGCGTTATGTTATCGTTGAGGTGGTTAGTGAGGATGGGTTGAAATATGGTTACCCAGTAATTGAACAAAGAGTTCCGAAAAATGAAAATAAAATAAAGAGTTGCGTAGCCATAAACATGCCACGCCATTGAAACAATATTAAAAGGTTGCATAGCTACATGTAGATGTACATATCAATGAAATGTCATTGAAGCAATATTACAAGGTTGCATAGTGATAAATTCCCATATCCATATTCACGCCATTGAAGTAATGTTACAAGGATGCATAGCCAGATTCCCATATCCATGTCATGTCATTGAACCAATTTTACTATGTTGCATAAATGACGTACATGGCCATGCCACGCGATTTGAGTAATTTTACAAGGATGCGTAGCCAGATTCCCATATCCATGTCATGCCATTGCAGTAATTTTACAAAGATGCATAGTTACCCATGTCACACCATTGAAACAATTGTACACTGTTGCATAGACTGCCGCACATATCCATGTCACGCCATCGAAGTAGTTTTACAAGGATGCATAGTTGCCCATGTCACACCATTGAAACAATTGTACACTGTTACATAGACTGACATATTGCAATGTCTCGCTGAAACCATGGCATTAACTACAGAAAGGACAACCATGCCTGTATGGACCATACCTCGACGCGCGCACGCACGCGCTCACGCACGCACGCACACACACACACACACACACACTCGCACAGAAACATGGCACCACACAGAGAGAGATAGAGAGGGAGAGAGGGATAGATGGAAAGAGAGAGAGGGGGAGAGAGAGAGAGAGAGAGAGAAAGACACATGGTTTCTCACAAGTTGACGTTATTTGTTTATAATCAGGATAATGATGGAAATGTCTCAAGCAACGTGTGTGTGTGTGTGTGTGTGTTTGTGTGTGTGTAGGCGGGTGTGTGCGCGCACGTGTGTGTGCTTGTGCTTAAAGTGCGTTCACAAACAAAGATAGTTGGTACGGTGTTACTTCCTTGAAACTGGTGAGAACGACACATGTGATATAGATGTGTGTACATACACATCCTTGGAGATAATTGTATGTAATCGATATTTACCGTAGTTTCCTTAAGTTACGTGTGTGTGTGTGTGTGTGTGTGTGTGTGTGTGTGTGTGTGTGTGTGTGTGTGTGTGTATACATCATGCACACGTACATGTACCGAACCAACGTGAAACGTGACAGGTGTCCGTATTACAGAAACCTAATACTAAAGAAAACACCCCAGCAGTGCGTACTGGGGATACGAATACGTAACTGTTCAATGATATAATGTAATGTACACCACGTCCTCACACTGATAGCATACGCACTTATATGGATAGTGAACACTGTGCGTAATGAGCAGTAGGATGAATATGTACACGTTGCATGATTCTGCCTTACACGAAAGATGGGCCTTAAATCATTAAATTCATTCAAAAATCCGGTGACATCAACTGGTCAATGATCTGAATGCGCTACGCATTCGCATAAACACGCATGATACATACGCCATTCATACATGTAGTAACCATTGCACACAGTATTAGCAACCATGTTTTAATTTTCACAATCTACGGTCTACAGTAAGTTATGTTCATTGGAATTTTATTTTCAAAGCAGGATCCCATTTCCAAAACATGCCGTAAGACATTATTTAATGCGATAGCTCAGATTAAGTGTCACCGGAAGCCTGTTAACGAAAATGGTTTCCAGACGAGACTTACACTTCCTATTAACAAATATCGGGAAGACAACGAGGCGTTCTACAGATATCATCAGTTGTGAGTAATAACATTTTGGTTGAACTGTGATTATAGCCGATTAAACAGGTCAGAAAACAAATCTCCCCCGATGTATTACAGAAAACGATTTTCTAATGTAACGTGTCACATAACTAATCGTTGAGGAATATAAATGCATTCATCTGAACATGATTTACTGTTAATGTTTGGTATTGTCATTTGTAAGATTGACAATACGTATGTTGAAAAAAGTTGCTGTGTTAGTGGTGTACCTTTATGTAAAAGAGGGGCACAAGGATCGATGCTCGTACACTATCATTAAATTCATCTCCGGCACGACCATTGGTCCTATCGCACTGTGTCCTTGAGCTTGTACTACGCCCCGAGTCTCGTAATGATAAGATGTATTAACTCTGCAAGTGTGTCAATGTTCTTCAGGCATACAGTATATGAACTATTGTACACGACGAATACAGAACTCATTTGCTGTGCAACGCAAATCACCATTGTCAACGTGTACTAGTATATTACATGTATAGCCATAATGATGTTAAATGCATACTATCACAGATTAAGTTTAAGTTTTGGAGAGAATTGGAGTTACACATGCAAAGTACAAGCACATAGCATTCATATAATCACGTTAGTACCTCCAAATATCGTTGCACGCCTGTAGGATAGGTACGATTCCATTGCAGTAGATTTCCGATAAAGCCCGAATAATCAGTTGTAACATATCAATGTTCTATAGACTAATGCTCTAAGGGAGATAACGCTAATCATTAAACCCGGTCAGAATAGACAAGATAATTAGAGCTACATGTACGTAGATTTTATTCATATACAATATGAAAATAATGAAAACCAGTGGGATATGCAGGAAACGTAGCCCAATGTGCGTGTGTCGACACATCACATGTACATACATGTACTTTCAGGTAAAATTACGTTCGACCACGGAATATGTAAACAAAGCCGTACGAATGCCTTTTAAGAATAGCATAATAGAGCTGGAGAAGTGCATTATGCGTCCGGATAAACGGGGTAGGTTCTACAAACATACATACAAGAACGATCCAGACCAATCTTACTTTGAATTTGTCTTCTGATGTGCTGCCGAGCAATACGCATGTCACAGGTGATTTATGAATATCCACACACCAGATTGCATTCTGAAAAATTACGACTGTAATAATAGGCAACATTCCGGAATGTTCCTTGACAACTCAAATTTATCGCATTTCTTTACTATCTAATTGTACCAGAAAAGCGTGTTCTTGAAATGCCATCTCTCGATGCTGTGATTGCTGTTTATGAGATGCCACTTATATTTGATGACATTTTATGAGTAATTTCCGGAGAAATATACCCTCGTAGTATCTATGGCGAATCTCCGGCAACCAAACGAATATTATATTCCTGATTTACCATTTCCTTTAGTAATGGGACCAATTTATCATGCAACTAATATAATAATAGTGCTTCAAATGAAGACGATGGCGGGTTCTGGGGTTTGGGAGCGGTGTGCGTGAGGGATGGGAGGTGTGTGTGTGTGTGTGTGTGTGTTTGTGTGTGTGTGTGTGTGTGTGTGTGTGTGTGTGTGAGGTTAGTCTCTGGAACTAGGAGGCGTTGTTGACCCCATGTAGCGACACTGTCTTACACATCTGACAGTGTACTGTCACCCTAGGCAAGTGACCTACATGTACTATTTCGAAAATTCCCCCGACCACTCAGCAGGTTCAATGAGATGACAATTTTGAATCCCGACCTACATGCGTCAACGCTGGAAATAAATGGCTGGAACAATCATCCATTTAAGAACACTCGTACAAGTAGTTGCTTCGTGAATACCAGCCCATGGACCTCCTGTACATGTACACAACGACGCATGTCTGTTAGGTTGCAACGTTAGGTTGTTGAGCCCATTGGTTGCTATTATGATGATAACGATGATAAAGATTATTATTATTATTAACATGTTCAGTTGTTTAATTCATTCATTTATAAATGAACAGTTTCACGGATATATTCTATTTGAATTGGTCTCCTTTGAATCAGGGTCTAATGCGGAAGTACACATCCGTCTCGCGAGACTTGTACGTCTTAGGAAGCGCCCATGCATTCAGTATTTCACAGCCCTAATGCAACAAACCAGCTCAGTCTCCACACGCTATTCATACAGAACGTGAGGGACATCGACGTCCATGATATTGATGTTGAATTAGGGCTTAGAGACGCTTTCAAGATTATTTTCTTCGCTCATATCACGGCTTGTCAGTTTAGGACGGAAGGGAACTCGCTGTTGTTGGTGATGAATTGAGTATCAGGTTTACTCATTTTACGGCTAGTCGTGTTAACACATACACACATGCTTACACTCCATACAACCTGTGATATGAGCAAGTTCTTGAAAGCGGCTGTAAACCCCAATTAACAACAACAACAACAAGAACGTGTATATGCGCCGCGCGATAATATGCAGCGTGTCAGTGCATGAGGGATCCTGCAACACCTGTGGCGCTGAGTGTTGCAGTAAACACACGGGCATCAGCTGCAATTGATGAATCAAGGCTGTTTACTGAATTACCACAGCGTATTCTAATTGTGATGACGTCGGAAATGTGACCCGATAACATTGATGTCGGGCTCCACGCAGGGAGATACACGCAGCTCGAGATTTCAATCCGGGTCTTTGACTCAGAAATCAAAGTTCTATAATTATCTCCCTGAGCTTGAACTACTTATTAGTTATCAGTTGATGTATAGATCTATTCCGATTAACGAACAGTTAGTTTATTGATTTTCTTACATTTAGGAGAAAAACGGTTCCTATTGCTACTTTTCCAGGAGGTTATCGTGGTTAAACAGGTGGGAATTTCATTTAACATACATTTATATTGCGCACGAGTATCAAGCATTAATATTGAAAACGTTTAATTCGAACTTGATATCAGAATCGCCATATATTATTCTCTACACCAACTAGTCGCCTTAGACGAACGGCTGTTTCCAATTACATCATGTCTACATTGGGCTTATATATTAGTTTAGTTTAGTCCGTATGAAGATGAATCTTACATACAATCTGTCATTGCATCTCACGCCATCGTCCAACAGCCACGATGAGCAAATGCTTCGATGGCTGCAATCTATTTACTGTACAGTTTCCGATAAGATGGACTGGTCATCACAAGGACAAATGACCACAGGTCGATGATCCTCACTAAGCGAGGCTTAAAGCATCAATCTAAGGTTGTTATAATCTCCGTTCGAAGCATTTACAAAAATCGGTATTTGAATTCCAGATGAATCGGGTTCGAAACGCACTACAATATATATGTAGGGATGATTTTTTATTGTTATTATTATTGTAGTTGTTTTTAAATTATTTTGTTTACGTGCACATGTATAGCCATGTAGTTCAGATTATTAGGACTGTATTACCTACGTGTAAAAACAAATCGACATATTGTAGCAGGCAGTTATAAAACAGTTTGCTTATAATATATTTATATTGAATTATAATATTGTTTCATTGTATACATACATTCAATACGATTTTTGAAATGGATACCTCTTGAACATACTACACTAGTATCAATGAGGACAGTTTTCTTGAGAACAAATGTGAGGTGTAAATGTCTGCTGTGCTATGGAGTGGCCATGCTCTATCTACAGCGCTCGACATTCCAGTCTTCTACTTCCATACACATTTGCTCTTTCTTCTATCCGTCCAGCACTCGTCTGTAACAGTTGCAGAAGCATCATCAGCCCCACATTTCGTTTGCATGTTGCCTCGGATTAGACTCTGGCAGGCACGGGAAATTGTCACGTGACCCCCAGTGCTGTCGGATCAGCGGTGATTAGATTCAGTGGGTCACGTGCAAACTATCCGTACACTTGGGCCGTATTTGATTTGGTCACTCGAGTCACCCGTCGCGGAAATAACCGATGCGGTTTGTCACTAACGAAATGTTAACAACGTATTGTGTTTATACATTGGATTTAAATTTACAGTAATAATAAGCTTATTCAATAGAGTTTTATCATCGGCCGGATATTAGGAACATGTTGTTGTATTCAACTACAGGCACTTGAAGCAGGCCAGTATGTACACAGATAAGATTTTATTGGGTTTTTTTTCAATATTTCTTTTGGGGTTATCCAAGTGTTTATCATTCTTTAACACGACATACTATTATTACATGTATGTCGTTGGTGGGTGCCTATAATTATTCTTTTTAAATTTTGTTTTGGGTGGTTTACACTTTTTCTTTTAGAATGATAAACACTTGGATAACCCATAACAAAAATATTGGAAACAAATATATATATATATATATATTTGTGTACATACTGGCCTGCTTCAAGTGCCTGTGAGGAGTTTATATTTGAATCAACGAACATATCAAATTACATGCCAGTCATACGTAGCTCAGATATTAATACGCGTCGCCTGTTTCTGAACTTGTAATTAACTGCATACACGTTAAGATGTTTCCAACAACCAATCAGATTATGGTTAGGAACATGTTGGACCAATGTCAATGAAAGCCAACACGCATTCAGGACACTCAACTTAAAGATAATCTCGTCTGAACAATAATTGTGCACAGTTGACCAACTCACGCATGTAATTGCTCAGTTTGTAGGTCTGCTTTGCTGGTATATAATTTGATATTTAGTTAATGTGAGATGGGAAGTGTTTCATTATATCTAATTCAGAAAGATTATTGACTGCCGAAAGCGTGCTAGTCTCGCGATACAAGTTCAGACTCCATTACGAGAACCCATTAGGATCCTTGATTGATCTGGATCAGTGTGTTACAAATACTGATGTCCTGTTAATGGTTCTCAAGTGAATGTATACTTAAATAAACACACACACGCACACTCTCTATCTATATCTCCCTCGGTTCTCTCTCGTCCTCTCCTTCTCCTCTTTCTCTCTCTCTCTCATTCTTCCCCTCCTCTCACTCTGTCTTTCTCTCTCTCCCTCTAATATTCTCTCTTTCCATCCCCCCAGTCCCTCCATGTATTCTCGGCAGAGTGGTCTGGCCGACGGTGATTCCCTGGTGACATAGTGTGTCATCATTTAATCAGATTCGTTTTGCGACCATAAATGTTTTCTTTTTCTAAAGACCACAATGGAAATAAGTTGCAATCACTTTTACTACTGAAGGTCTTTTCATTGTCATTGTCGTATGTGGCCAAGGAGTGTGCTAAGATGTGGACTTAATCTCAACCAATGGCCTGGGAGAAAATGTCTTTAAAATGCACATACAACCTTGGTTAGGATGTTTTGACGATATCGACGAAAACATTGTATCACACTGTCTGCATGGAGAAGTAAGGCTATGACATATTTAGAAATATATATGCAAAGTCCAGTAATAAGTATTGTTTTCCACACCCCCTCCCCCCACCCCCACCCCACCAACAAATAAAATAAAGTACAATAAGACATACAAATCAATGTAGTTAAACAACATTTTAAAACAACCCTTCATCTTTAGAAAACTTTAATTTTGAATGCGAATTTGTTACAATTCTATCTAGCTTCTGTTAATACGAAGATCCACTTACTGATTTTTATCATTCGTATTTTTACAAAGCTTATACACATATTTTAACAGTGTTTTTCATAATGCAATATAGCTGGGTATTTATATTTATTGTTTTTAATAAGCTGATTGTTCTGACAACCTGAGACAGGTGGAACTTTAATACTAATTTACAGTATTCGTCTTCTCCTTCTTCTTCTCCTCCTCGTCTTCCTCTTCTTCTTCTTCTTGTACCTCTCATTTACATCATGCTCCAGGGACAGGCTAACGTTTAAACAAATTAAACAACGCTAGGATCCACACTCTCTGAATTAATAATTAAGGTATAAACATCTAACTGGTTTCTCTTGAAAATTTAGTGGATAAAGGTATACCGTTTAGAATTTAGAGACACATGTATCAGCCGTAAATTGATACCTTCTAAATTGAATTAAACACTGAACGCGTAGCGTGAGGTATTCAATTCTAATTTCAAAGGTATCAATTCATGAGTGTTACCTACATGTATACGTTCCAAACAGTAGTGAAAACACTATCAATCTCAACCAGACAGACAAAAGATTTATTCTCATAAATCAATGTTCTTGGTAAAGAGAACATACAACATATAAACCGGAATAGAGTACTATAGTATATGTTTAAATCAGAAGACATTCAATCGCAAATTGACTGTGCCTTAATTTGTGCATGTGACGTCTTTTGGCAAATCAAAGTTAGTTATTCATAGAATTCATGCTAGAATAAGTAGTAATACAAGTTTCTCTTGATCATACATGCATGTATACTAGTATACATTAGTTGACTGTAAATGTAATATTACTAGGTTGACTGTTATGTCCTTGGTGTTTGACGTGATGGAAAATGACACCGTCATAACACATGGACTGTGTCAGTGAGTATCATTGAAATACTAGTAGTTCTTTCCTGATGGAACATTATACTGGCTCTGGTAGGCTTTCCGAAACGGAACTACTTTATCTTTAGTTATTTCTGTTATTTACAGAACATGGCCGTCACTATAGTAAAGCTTCATCCATAGCATTCCAACCGGCGTCTTCCAGTAAAACGTATAATATATCCTTCACAAATTACTAGTAGTTGTTGTTGGCACCCCAATTATATCCACGACACTCGATGGCACTTATATATTTGTGTACAGTAGATGACACGTGATTGATCTCCATTACTGAGTTTCGTGGTTAATACTTAATATCATTACTTGTAAAATGTAGTAACAATTTTGCGAGAAAACATAGATGTAAACTGATAAAGTACCAACATCCTACTCTAAACTTCGACCTTGAACTTTCACAATTGGTCAACAACACCAAACTTTCTACATCTAGCTTGAAGAGACCGAATTTCTGTATAACATCGCAGAGCGGAAACACGTTCTGTGATCTTTCAGAAATAGGATCACAC
This sequence comes from Clypeosectus delectus, assembly GCA_032355325.1. Lineage (NCBI taxonomy): Eukaryota > Metazoa > Mollusca > Gastropoda > Lepetellida > Lepetodrilidae > Clypeosectus > Clypeosectus delectus. Next base: position 21,923 of record JAULBO010179947.1, read on the forward strand.
CAAGTATCCAATTTCCAGAAGCCTCTACAACTTCTAAGAAACCGCCTCAACACTGAGTACGGAATAGTGAAGATATGTTTTCGAAGTAATACCTTATCAGGATTGATGACAGTTTGGAGCAGCTGCTAAAGTTTGAAACCAAGACCCTTTCCGATTCAAGATGAAAATCACATCTTCCAGATCAAGGAACAGGATCAAACGTATGTCACTCATTAAAACATTAGTTGACGTGTAATATCAATGCTATTATAGAAATAAAATAAAATTTTTAAATCTTGTATATTTATTGAGTACAAGTCATGCACCTCTCAGTATATTTACTAGAATCTTACTCGAAATAGTTTATATCCTGTGTGATGTTGTTGTTATTTTAAAAATAGAAACAAGCAATACTATTAGTTATTTCGAGTGTTCACGGGTGATACGGTGTCATGTCGGTCCGCAAGGTTCAGTATTTCCTGAGG
>JAULBO010180280.1:2247-13657 GCA_032355325.1 Clypeosectus delectus
TAGTCATATCACGGCGTGTCAGTGCACTCATAGTCATATCACGGCGTGTCAGTGCACTCATAGTCATATCACGGCGTGTCAGTGCACTCATAGTCATATCACGGCGTGTCAGTTTGGAGAAGGACACCTGCAACAGCCAAAGCACTGAATGTTGCAGTAACTCTGCGCGAACTAACTGATACTAACAAACAAAGGGGAGATTGTCGCCCGAGCAGTCTGTGACATACCTGAGGGAGATTGTCGCCCGAGCGGTCTGTTACGTATTTTGGGGAGATTGTCGCCAGGGAAATTGTCGCCCGAGCGGTCTATTAAGTATTTGGGGGAGATTATCGTAGAGGTGGTCTGTGACATACCTCAGGGAGATTGTCGCCCGAGCAGTCTGTTACGTATTTGGGGAGATTATCGTAGAGGTGGTCAGGCAGATTGTCACCCAAGCGGTCTGTGACATACTTTGGGGAGATGGTCGCCCGAGCGGTCTGTGACATATCTCGGGGAGATTGTCGCCCGAGCGGTCTGTGACATATCTCGGGGAGATTGTCGCCCGAGCGGTCTGTGACATATCTCAGGGAGATTGTCGCCCGAGCAGTCTGTGACATACCTTGGGGAGATTGTCGCCCGAGCGGTCTGTGACATATCTCAGGGAGATGGTCGCCCGAGCGGTCTGTGACATATCTCGGGGAGATTGTCGCCCGAGCGGTCTGTGACGTACCTCGGGGAGATTGTCGTTGTACAGCAGCTCGTCCAGGGTGCGGAACGTGATGCTGCGCTCCACCTTCTCCGCGCGGAAGTGTTTCTGTCGCCGCTTCCTCTGCATCCGCGGCGACCCACAGCCCTCAGACGTCACGTCCGTGTCCGACTCGCCGTTACTGCTGCTGTCGTCGTCCGCGTTCTCATCACGCTGGTCTGCAAGGAAACGGAACGAGCATCATTAAACACGCCGCTTTTCTGATAATTCCGAATTTCCAAGATTTATAAGGCCATCATAGTGCTTGTTATATTTCCTTTAGCTCCCAGAATGTTGAACATTTATTCATGAAAAATATGGAGAGATAAACATATCTTAAAATGGACAAAAGATCCACGGGTCACAACACAGTAATGTAACAATCTATCGATTGTGCTACTGCCACTGTACAAGTCATTTACTGGACGTGTATTTGCATGTAAGATACTGGCAGGCATCCAATTCATTGACGAACATGACGAGGACTTGCAATAGGAAACATTGTTATTTCTAAAAAGAGCATTGTTGAATGATGAAACATGAGAGGCACCACAAATAATAAATAGCAGGTACTTAAAAACTGTCTACATGATAATAAAAAGAAAATTAAATTCTGCTCCAAATTTGATTTGAGGTGGTTCGTCCATTTTTCGTTCACTGGCTGTTAAATACTTCCTAGTGAGCACTGTCTCACACTGGGTTCGCGATTAAGGAAAATAATTGCGGATATTGATTTACAATATAAAATGTTAACATTAGAAGGGAATTAAAACGATATTGAAAATTCAAATGTCCGTGGACGTTAACCTAGAGCGTGCAGGATTAAAATAGTGTAACGTTCCATTGACTGCTGAATAAAACCTTACTACCATAATTTGCTACCTGTACCTTACTACCTTTGCTACCATCACCTTACTGGCCTTTGCTAGCACACTACCTCCAGCTAATTACTAACTAACGACCCTTTGCTGTCGCTCCGACAGAAACATCCACTCAGCAGTCTACATCTACAGCTAACCACTTTGACTACCGAAAACAAGCGACCATCTTCAATGCTCTACAGAGTTACCTTGAAGTTGCACTCATTGATCTATTTAATATCTCGCCAGCCGGGTGTGGTGAATTACCAAATTGATGAACTTGTGCGAGCTAATCCATGATGTATCATAGCTCCATTAGATGGTCGGTATAACTACACCCTGGAAATGTCAAGAATCACAGCCAGTTGTAATGGATCCGAAACAAATAACTAATCTAGCCCCGATCACACTCCGCAAGACATCAATCATCTCGCGGATAATACGCACTAGCGCTGTGTGCGTACTCCCCAGTTAAAAGTCTTTCATGAAGCCACGAGAAGTCATATTTCTTGTACACGGTGACAGATACTGACGCAGATAATGTTCCAGATAGCTCCAAGAAATACTGAAGAAAATATTCCACAAGCTACAACAAGACCCATATTCACTCAAACTTAATTTTAGTAGATATATTGGATTTGAATCTTGTCAGGTGTCATATTTACTAAGTCATGCATTTATAATCAAGAGACATTTTAGCCTTGGCATTTAAAGGCATACTATCATGGCTTTGTTTACATATTTCATGGTCTAACGTACTTTTACCTGAAAGTATGTACATTTTGATGTGTCTACACAAGTATATTGGGTAACCAGCTACATTTTCCACATATCACACTGGTTTTTAATATTTTCATATTTTAAATGGTTATAGCTACCGTACGTAGCTATAATTATCTTGTCTTTGGAACATCTTGAATCGGTATACCGACAGGTTTCAATGATTAGAGATCCCTTTAGAACATTAGACGATAGAAAATTGATATGTTGTACGTAATTACAACGATTATTCGGGCTTCATCGGAAATTAACTGCAATGGAATCTTACCTATCCTACAGCCGTGATTCGATATTTGGAGGTACAAAACTAAAGTGATTATATGTACATGTATACTATGTGCATGTACCGTGATAGTATGCCTTTAAGAACAATTGTTGATCATTGACCTGAGAAGATCGAAGACAACTTCTATAAGAACTGAATTATGCAAAACCTGATGGCGAGAATCCTTCTACAAGCACGATAGCCGAGCCCTGCCATAAAGAACTATGCTTCAAGAACCTGTACAAGAATCATAGCTACAATACAAGATCCACACTATAATACAAACAACCACACTACAAAACAAGAACCACACTATAATACTGTGCCATACTACACCACAAGAACCACACTATAATACAACCACACTAAAAAACAAGAACCACACTACAAAACAAGAACCACACTACAATACAAGCACCACATTACAATACAATAACCACACTATAATACAAGAACCACACAATAATACAACCATACTACAATACAAGCACCATATTACAATACAAGAACCACACTATAATACAACCATGCTACAATACAACCACACTACAATACAAGAACCACACTACAATACAACCACACTACAATACAACCACACTACAATACAACCACACTACAATACAACCACACTACAATACAAGAACCACACTACAATACAACCACACTATAATACAAGAACCACACGATAACACAAGAAGTTCAAGAACCACAAAATACAACCACACTACATTACAAAAACCACGACAAATGTTCGAGTCGTCGTCATTTTCTTTGGAAAGGTTTTGAAATATAAGCTAATACCTGTTGTAAAATACCAATATGTATGCAACACTTCTTATCTAATGAAAACAAGTCTAGTACATACTAGTACATACTAGTACTAGCTTACTATGCAACTCTAAAAGCTGGGTCCCAAATCAAACAAATGAGACTATAGTATAAATAATACTATAGAACAAAACAAATTGCCCCAGAATGCCTACAATCGTGGTCCAATGAATTAACAAGCGGGACCCAAATGTCTGGACATTGACTTTGACCGCAACCCAATTCCTGAATGCCCTGCACTCCCTACAATCCACGGTCCTCCGGGATAAATGCATTCCCACCATTACCAGGAATATGTAGATTATTCTACCACATCTATTTTCTTACTTAATTCCCGCAAGAGTTGACTGTCAAATGTTGAAGAAAACCAGCTAAATTGCGCTGGCTAAGATCCACAATGGAGCGGCACGTTATCGCGATGTCGAGGGAATAAACAAATTCACGATCTTGCAGACTTAATACAGAAAATGAAAACAAAGAAAGTGCCATCAACAAGATGGTTAAAAAAAAACGGGATGGATTGTGAGCAGAGGCCTAAGATAACCTCTTACGGCTGAATCGGTGTTCCGACCTCTCACAAAACAACAAATGCCCTCTTTACGCGCACCTTAACGGCTTCCTCGGAAATGCACGTCTCTCGGGTTTGACGAATCTGGACAGAAGTTGGCGCCGTTTACTGCCATTTAGAGACCGGGCACAGCATCAATGGCTAAGATGAAGCCATTCCAGCGGCCATCAAACGAGGGGACCATCTCTGGACCTTGTCAGTTGATGGTGGTGGGGGTGGTGGTGGTGGTGTGAGGGGGGAGGGGTGGGAGAGGGAGTGGGGGGGAGGGGGTTGTCCATGACTTTGCCACCCTCCTAGAAAAAGTCCCGAAGCAGGGCGACTTGTTGTTTGCGATGGGATCAAGCGTTCTACCCACAACACTAAGCGGTCGTGGCTAAACACAAATTCATGCCATTTCACAAACTTGGGAAATATTACATATAAAATCATTTAATTTCAATTTAAACCATAGATAATTCTTTCAGATTATGTTCCACTGCTATTCAGTAGTTTCAGAGATCATAATTCATGATTCATAATTCTCATTATGAAACCATTGATATTCATTTAGCACCATCTCCCAAGCACCACCAACACACATACAGTCATAGAGTTAGTAGAAGTACTTCTGGAAGTGCAGACATCCCAACGTGCCTTACCAATCCAGACAGGTAACCCAGGACGGGATTAAGACTTCAAAATTTATGTCAGTACATTTCAGCCTTAGATCGTTTCGTGCACGTGGGCCTGGAAGTTTTATGGAAGCAAGCTCTCAAGAGGAGACGCTTGCCCGTATAAATACGGACCCATTTCATACTCATCACCAGAACAAAAAGCATTCATACATTTAATTAAGTCATTTCTCAGTTCATGGGTCTGCATAATTAAATCACTACTGCTCGTTCGTGTCACATAAATATAGAGCAAGCATCTATGCTGACTTTAGCACTCGATGCTATTAGAGTGCTCAGCAAAGCAAAATCGAACAAGCAATATCCATAAAATACATTACATGGATATCATCATTCTGCAGCACTTTAGCACTTTGTTGTAGAATTGGGATTTAAAGTCCACGGACAATAGAATTTTAAAGACCACAGATTTTTATTTTTGTAGAAATAGTTTGCAAGTGTTAAAATAAAAATTTACTCACAACTATGCCTCAAGAAGACATCCACAGTGAAATAACGCACATATATTGGGTCATGCCAGCTTCTGTAACGAGGTATGCAGGAGTGACGTCACAATCCACAGTGCCACCAAGGAACAAACATTGATGAAGTAATATCTCGTGGTTATGCCTGTTGTGACATCACAAGTTCTATCGATAGATCCATGATTATTTTCTTAAGGGTGACCCCAGTGTGTCGCAGTGCTCTCTTAAAGTATGTGACAGCCAGTGCACGAAAACTGGTCAATCGATAAAAATTGTGATGTCACACCAGGCGCAGCCACGTGATATGATTCGTCATTGTTTGTTCCAAGGTGGCGCTGTTTTGTGTATGGATTGTGACGTCATAGCATTGCAATGCTGTCACAGTGGGTCGGTCCTGGTGTGACGTGGCGGTACTCATGCATACCTTGTTACAGAAGCTGCCATGACCCAAATACGTACGTTATTTCACTGGGAATGGGGTTTTTTTTATGAGGCATACGCGTGTAGTAGTGTGGAAATTATTATTTTGTCACAAGCAAACACTTCTACAATAAAATTAAAAAATCAATTGTCCGTGATCTTTAAGGCTGCTGTCAAGAACGTGATCATTTCATTGCTTATGTGTAGTGTATGCATGTATGTGTGGGTATGTGACTGTTTGTGTTAGGCCGAGTATTTCCTCAATATTTATAGTCCTATCTCACTGGAATATAAAGCCGCAGTTTGGACATGGACACCCCACTCAGAGACACTATATAGACTGGGAGCTGGTCAGTCCTTGCTTTTAACCCTTACAATGCTGAGCATCAAGCAGGGGAACAACAAGTACCACCTTTTAACATATTTTGGTATGTACATTCAGCTCTCAGGACCACTGAGATTCAGGTGCCGAGCATACATTCCACTTTCAAAGTGGTTCTCGCCACACTGATCAATGATCTCAAACATCTGTTCCGAGTACCATCAAATTGACAGCCTCTAAGACGCTCACTTCGACGTGCTTGTGCACTCCAGACGATGATGGCCGACTCGGGACATGACATGATCACAGAGGAGAGACAGCGTCAGACAACAGACCATTCCAGTCAGAAAGCAACACCATGGCCCGCGGGCCATAGAGATACTCAGACTGGTTACCTCTGTGTGTCGTATTCATCAAATCAAGGCTCGTTTAGACTGCGAGCCTAATAGACAGGTCACAGTCTTAGTGAGTGCAGTTGCTAGTCACCTCCCTTTATTACCTGTGTGAAACGTAGGGCAACTACAGTATTCCTTGCATGCATACACTTAGAACATTTGACATAAAATATCTCTGAATGTGCCCAGGTGTTTGCATCTACTCACGGAGCAGATAATTTGGTCCGGACTGCGCACAAACTGACTAAAGGTCTTCAACATTGCCTTTCATTAAACTGTATTGTACTGCATTGTGACTAACAATTTTGAAAAGGCAAAACTGCATCATTGCTATGGTTACCAGTAATTGCCTACTTTGAACATGAGTGAAGATGTTTGTGCTAGTGAGTATAATAAGAAATGTTATATATACTGTATATAAAGTAAATAGTAATAAAATCATGTGGTTTTTTTGTGTGTTTTTTTTTACAGGATTTCATATTCTTGAACACCTCGTAAACTTGTAGAGATGATAAATAAATACTAGTATAATAGTTAATTTCATCACATAATAACTGCAATCAGTTGTTATTCCTATACTACAGCCTCCACATGTCCTGTTGTCAATGATTGATGCATCAGATTGTTGTCAGTCAGTCCATGACCATTAAATAACTGATAATGGAAAACTAGTACTTTTGTAAATTATTTGTGAATGCAATATACAGTGTTTGATTGTTTAACTGTTTGACACAAAGATCTAGCACCGAAAGGCTTGCAGGCAGCTTTGTTTTGACACCGTACATAGGGATATCCTCACAGTAATGCAATAAAAACGCAATATCCAGGTCGTTACATTGTAATGATGCTGACCAATTGCCCAAGGGCCAAACAGTCATACGTTGGCTTCATCGCAGGCCAGAGAACGTACCGTAACCACGGATACTCCCAAAACCTAACCATGGTTGGTGGGCATTATGCTGATGGCTGTTTAAAGACATAATTAAAATCAATAGCTACAGTTGTATTCTATTTCGGGACCAATTTTTTAATCAACGGAGTGAAATGTTAGCAGGACGTCGACTCCTGAAGGCGATTAATCTTTCATACAGGTGGAGAGCATAGGGGGTCATCGCAACACATTCCACAAACTGTACGTTCGCAGCTCACCAATGGCTTAAATAGCAAATAACTCAATTTAATGAATGATTTGTTGTTTAACCTCGCTGTGAGAATACTACACTCATATATGCAACTAGCTCAATTTAATAATTTCATAGAAAAATATTTCAGCTCTATTCTAGATATTACTCTCATAAACCCAATAGAATTTATTAAAAGAAAATTGGTAAGAATACAAGGTAACTTTTTATTCCTAGGATGATGCAATTTCGGTGCAATTTCAAGAAACAACTTTCAACTAATATAATGGACAAGAGCTCTCCTAAATAGAATGCTGACGAAAAAGATATCAAAGCATCGTCTGAGTACTTCATGGCATGAGATCGAGATGTTTATTAAGTTTCACCTTGAACAATTTATAGGAAATATACATTAGCAGTAAATTAGAACATAAACAATCTGGTGTGAGCAGACGACACCACTGTCATTAGAATCACGCATGACTAGTTGCATGGTACCTGCGATTCAATTTTATAGACGCAAATCTCAATTCTACGAATTGTCTCTACAAATTAAACCGCAACTGCGGGCCGACGCTCTAACCACTATGCATTCAGAAAACAGGCATGCTATCCGACAACACACTGACATTAATGAACACCTGTACACAACATGAACACCACTGTCATGAAGCTGAGCGTCACACAAATCATGAAGGCATCCAAACTGACACGATATTCACTTTGAAATGCAATCAGGGAACCATTATCCCAAACAGAGAGAAATCAATGGAAATAAATGAAAACGCTTCTTAAAGGAATAATTCCAGATGGAACACATTGTAATGACAGCGACATCACTCAAACTAAGTGAACGAGACTGACGATGTTTTTATTCCACACCGACAAAACCGTCCATAAACGGATGTCGACAAAACCGTCCATAAACGCACGTGGACATAAATGCACACTGGTCACCGAGCCCAGAACTGTTTCAACCACAACACACTTTGTCACATCAGAGGGTAAATTGCACCTGGACAAAACACTGAAGGGATTAAAACACTGCACGGTGGTGGAAGATATAATTAGTAATTTGATATGTCCTCTTCCTATTCGCTTCCACTGAGCGCACAGCAATGGATGGACAGGCAGACGTTTTTATGTGCTCTCTCTCGTCGCAATCATGTACAATATGTTTTCATATTACTAGGAGTCAAATAGAATACAACTTGTCGTATTTATTCTTTCAACTATGGTAGGTAGTTGCATAAAAAAAACAATAAAAGCATTAATCACTAAGATGGACAAGAGTGCTCGCAAAAATATTGCTGGCGAAAAAGACGGCTTCTGAATATTGCTATTGTAGCCGTGTGTGATAAGATGCTCCTACTGGTCTCGGCCAGAGGCGTCACCCCTTTGGCCAAGTCGGTAGAGTGTTGCGCTCACACCCAGACGACACGGGTTCGAATCACTAGATCGGCATGATCTGTAAAAATAAATCCCCCCCCGCGACACTCTGTTGACAATTGCTGGGAAATATACTAGTACATTTGCAGGCAGTTTATAACAGCACAGACAGTCTGCTCCTGTAGAAGGATGCGAGAGGTGGATTAGGTATAGTGTGAGCAGAAGATATCACTGCCACTAGTATCGCACACGACTAGTTGAAAGATACATGTCGGAACACGGGACAACACTGAACAGCCCTGTATCCATGCATGGCTGTATCACTAAGTACCCTATTCTCGAAACTTCTTAACTTAAGAATTTCTTAAGTCAGAAAAGGTCTCTATAAGCATAAATACATAAACCTTTGAGAAATCTGGTGCCTGGGTACAAAAATGGGTGAGCTACATACCTTTCCCGGTGGTTTTTATCTTCGGGTCGAAGATGACAAAGTCGGGCCTGAGTTTGCTGGCTCGCTTCCCTTTGAGCAGAGGTACTAGGCCCCCCAGATACTCCAGGTACAACGTGTAATGGCCGCCAGACGTCTCATCGCCGTGGCGAATCATCGTGCAGAACAGGCGCTCGTTTCCAGGAGGCGGGGTGCTTACAAACTCTCGCAGTTTGAATGGATCGGGGGTGTAGCTCTGTGCAAACACAGACCAGAGATATTTGTGATTAGCAACAAGGGTTTGGGATTAGCGACAAGGGTTAGCGATGAGAGTTAGTGACGAGAGTGGCGAGTGGGCGAGCGAATTAGACATGTATGTGAATGAGCAGTGACTAGTGAATATGAACCAAGGGAGATAAACGGCTTGTATGTCTGCTTGTACTATTCCGGATATCCACGAGTTTTATAGTGCTAACTCACTGGAATATCAAGCCGCAGTTTGAACATGGATACCCACATTTTACCGACTCTGAACCGACCAGTCCTTGCTTTTACCCCTTCTAATGCTGAGATCCAAGCACGGGAACAAGAAGTACCATTTATTAAAGTCTTTTGATATGACGCAACTGGGGGTCGAACCCACGAAACCTTAGCACATATAACTCCACACTATATCGGGGCATTCACACAATGGTGATATTATTACCACGGTCAATAGATCAACGAGCCATTGCTTTCCACCTCAACTCCCTTGGGAGTATACAACCCAAGTTGCCATGTTTCAGGCACTAGGAGGTTAATATTCACATCACCATCTCTTCCTACTGGGTACCCATTCTTTGCTGGGTTAACTTCAGAACAAAGTAACTTGCCTAACTTTGAATTATTGCTTAACGTCACTGTGGTAATTTTTCACTCATTGCCACGGGGCAACGCCATGAGTCTTTTTTCAACGCACCCCGCTCGACGAACTCACTTTGATGGTGGGCGAGAAGAGTGCCTGAGCGCTGAGCCGGAGACACGTGGGCAGCGGGAGGCGGTCCACGTGCTTCTCCTGCCGCACCACCTTCTGGATGACGCGCTGGCACAGGAACTGCAGTGGTGCCACCTGCTTGGAGATCCACGCCACGTACAGGTGGCATCCGGCGGCCAGGAAGAGACGCTTGTCGTTGTGACCCCAGGTCAAGGCCGTCAGTGGTTTGCCCTGGAGGAACGGAGAGAAACAGCGGGTGTTCAAGGAGTGTGCCTTGAAGAACGCATGTATTTAATCTGAAGTTTCCCCGATTGAGATTGCGCCTGCAGGGAAGTGGGGTGGCAGTGCTGTGCTATAGAAGTGCATGATGAATGGAACTGACCTACATGTAGGTGCACTGAATGATGCTGATAATCACATGTCATGTAGTCCCACCCCACGGGCGATTCCTTTCAGAGCTTTGCCCAGGTCGATGGCTAACCCGATAACAGCGTCGTCTGACCGGGTCTCTATACAATCTGAGTACCGTCGCCGTACAAGCCCCGGTGAGCTACATTCACCGCTTCAATGAATTCAACGTTGTGGAGGAACATTGATTAATTATGAAATCGCTGTCCCACTTTGTAATAATTAGATGATTTATCGAGAATATTATTCCTTGTATTATTTTTTTCTTTTCCAACCGGCTGATTTCGTTTCCTATGGAGACAATGTTAATTTGCATCAGGTTACTTGTGATGAAGTTAATTAGGTAATCTGCAATGAATGTATTTAACAAATGGTCTGTGGTTAAGTTGTTTTGTTTTTTTAGTTGATGGCAACAGGGAATTTGTAAGTGAGGTATCCTAAAACTGCTAAATTCAAATTCAAGGCTATTTGACTGTTGTACTATGGCTCGTCAGTTTACAGCCAGTCCCCATGAGATATGCAGTGTTGCAGTAAACTCGATATCGCCAGCTGAAATCAGCTCATTTCCCTGTCTAATGGCCAGCGACATTGTTTATTTTCACATGATATCCACTGTGAGAGCAATGGGACTAGGGACTGTCTACTTTCCAAATGAACTGTTGTTGTTAATTGGGGTTTAAAGCCGCTTTCAAGAACGGGCTCATATCACGGCTTGTTATGTATGCAGTGTGTGTTTTTGTGTGTGTATATGACTGCTTGTGCCAGTCTGGGTATTTCACCAGTCTTTATAGTGCT
>JAULBO010180391.1:0-13645 GCA_032355325.1 Clypeosectus delectus
CCGAATAATGATACAAATAACAAATGTTTACAAAAAACATGAATTTCTACTGGCCCTTAGGATACCTTTAGCATTGGAAGAAATGGCCGTGCCAGCGGGCCAGTGGTAATTTCAAACATTGATTGATATAGTATTCTGACCATTTAGGACCATATATAGCTCCGTAAGCCTGTCTGTTATCCCAGGTATATATTGTAAGGGAGCAATCGGAGCTGTCATTACACAGGTGTATTCATTGTACAACCGAGACCACAGTGGCAGACCGCCTCCGTGGCTTAGTGGTTATAGAGCATCGGCCCAGAGAGCGGAAGGTTGTGGGTTCAAATCCTCGGCAGCGTCATATCAAAAGACGTTAAAGATGGTACTTGTTGTTCCTCTGCTTGGCGCTCAGCATTAAAGGGTGTTGGTCTGCTTATGGATAATGTGTATGCATGAGTGGAGTATCCATGTTCTAACTGCAGAATGATATAATTATTCCAGTGAACTAGCACTATAAAGACTGGTGAAATACCCAGACTAGCACAAGCAGTCATATACATGCATTCACTACATACAAGTCGTGATCATATGAGCACGTTCTTGAAAACGGCTTTAATCCCCAATTTACAAAATAAAATAAAATTGTACAACCCCATATATAGTCAGTTATAATTAAGCTTGTACTGTGGTGGTAGTTTTAACCTGCTCATAATGACACTTCTCCCCTAATTTTATTGTCACTGTTACCGTACTACTATATGACCAGAGTGGTTTGTTTTGTTCCAGATGTGTCATCTGATGTTCTGTACCCGCTGTTCTGCTCTTGATCATCTTCCGACTGGTGAGTACAATGGAACAGTAGTAATCCAATAAGACAGTAAGAATAGTACTAATACGTACAGTACCAATCCAATAGGAACAGTACTAATCCAATGGGAACTGTACTAATCCAATCGGAACAGTGCTACTCCAGTAGGAATACCGGTAGTACTTTTCCATCGGGGTCCCGTTCCAGAGCTACCAGTTGTATATATATAAGGCAGTTAATATTTCCGCTGCAGGTTTGGGGACACAAGGAAATCATTTTTAAAAACATCCCTACCTTTCTCATTATTGTACTACTAGTAATCTCCACAGTGAATAATGTATTTAACATTCAAGAGAAACATATAACTTTGACAACGTGGTTGAGGATAAGGTGGTCGGGTCGAGGGGAGGGGGTAGTGATTATTACCATTACCATGGCAACATGGGTGCGTCTGCCCATCTTCCTATTAGCGTCACAGGTCACATGACACAACTTCCCAGAAGCAGCTTTCAACCTGTTCATTTTCAACTTCACAACGAGTATTAATTTTACTGTCCAGCTCATTCTTGTTAAATAGTATGGAGTAATTGAACTAATATTGTGGCCCTGAATGAGCTATCCGAGCTGTCTGTGGTACAGTCTACCGATTGTTTACACCATGTGAAAAGTCTGTGAATAACAGTCAGTATATGTCAGGGTATCTTCACCCGTGAGAGGGGTAACTAAATAAGGGGAGATTATCGGGGAAACCATCGATACCTCAAAAAGGACCCCCCTGGTTTAGGTACGATGGATGCCTTGTACATGGTCTGTCAGAGTCCGTGTCACAGACCTTATTCTAACAAAAATAATCGGATTCACGATACCTGCCATGGACAGATACGAGTCTATATTTCTAGCAAATTACAGAGAAAATTTTTCTGTGGCTCCTTTCATATTAGTACTTGTGCAATCTGTAGTGCCAGCACAGGTGTGGTTAAAACTATGATACGTCTGCTTCCCCGTGGCGCAGTGGTTGGAGTGTCTGCCTGGAGAGGTGGAAGATCGTGGGTTCAAATCCTCGGCCACGTCATACCAAAAGATGTTAAAAGATGGTACTTGTTGTTCCCCTGCTTGCAGCTCAGCATTAAAGGGGTAGACCAGGGACTGGTCGGCTCGGAGTCAGTATAATGTGTGAGTGGAGTATCCATGTTCAAACTGCCACATGATATTCCAGCGAACTAGCACTATAAAGACTGGGAATAACCCAGCCTAGCACAAGCAGTCATACAAACATGCATACACTACATACAAGCCGTGATATGAGCATTGCTGAAACAACAACATGGCTGTCGGATGCTGTGGACCATTTGCAGCATCTGAGTGTACATCCTACAGTCAGTTCTTTATCCGATTCAACATCCAAGCATTGTTGTTGTTGTTGTTGTTTGGGGTTTAAAGCCGCTTTCAAACGTGCTCATCTCAAGGCTTATGATGAATGCTGTCTGCGAATGGAGGTTGGCTCGAGTGCTGTTAAAAAATCTTATCTTGCCTCCATTTCAAATTGTTTGATCTGATTGGTTCACAAGATCTAGATAATATCCTGTATCTCCCGCTTCAGCAGTCGAGAGGGTAATAACATTTTCTCAGCGGGGTATACAGTTTTTATACTCCCGCCACGGACAGCACGTGCACTGCTGCCTGCTTTTTATATGACATTGGAAAGTCGTCTCATCTCCTGCAACTTTTGCCTGTTCAACTATCGCGATCATGTTTAAAACAAATGAGTATTCATGTCAATATTGATGATTTAATTAGTTTAATAAAGATTGAAACATGTCGGCAAGATCAATTTGTTGTAGCAGTGTCACGAGGTGTATATGCGTTTTTATGCGCCCTCCAGGGCGTGGATTTATACCCCTTTATACTTATAGTTGATAGTTTGTATGTTATCTTCTCCATGCTGGATAAATCAAATGACTATTGTATCGGGCATCTCCAGTCGCCTACAGCAGGGTAAGAGTTAACAGGGGAAGATATTAGTTAATTTTGTTATTATTTTTTTTAAAGGATCTGTGTGATTAGATTACCTTGAAATGTGGTAATTAAATGAATCATTCAGGATTTCTTCGAGACTTTTGTTAGATTATATCTGTCTGTATATTTTTAATATTTAACTCTTTATCATGTTTTATGTTAAGCACAATATCCTATTAAACATATTTAGTGGTTTTAGACAAGACCAAAATTGCACATGGTGAGCAATTTTATTTAAAACTAATACTAAATATATGTTCAGATAAAACCATTACTAGCAATATTTAGTGTGTTTTTTTATTTATTTATTAAAGGTAACAACAAAACATTACCAAATATATTTAACAGTTTTAGATAAAAAAACACCAAAAAAAACAAAACAATTTAAGCTTATTTAGTGACAGGCGTATTCAGTCAACTAAGATTGATTTCAATTTATTCTTTTCGATGAACATATTTGATGGTAAATCAATGCTCGTCCTCCCTTTGATAAATTAGTCCTTGTTTTAGCATCCTATAGGAAGTGAAAGAAACATTCAATCTATTTCTTTATTGGCAAATTCACACATCATTTCTATATGCAAATGTTGTACCCACTGATTGTTCGTCCATTGTAAAGGAAAATTTACGAGTTTTGTCCGTTTCTTTAAACGGGAGAAGTAATTGCATTAAAACTGCAAAGATTGCGATTGGACGCAGAGATGCGCAAACAATGTAATTCTCTGACTAACAACTTCAGAAGTTGGCATATTTCCACACCCACTATGATTAGTTTAACCTCAATGGGAATTCTTTTTAATTAACTAGAAATGGAAGAAACTGGTATGGCTAAACAACCCGCCCTCATCCAATGCAATCATTAAATACCCCCACCCCCCGACGTTAAAATTAACTTAATTTATGAATGGCGAAAAGTAGATTGTCCTGAAACGTTCTTTGTGAATAGAGTGTTTATTAAATGATAATATGTTACTAAAACTAAGAAACAGGGCTTTGAATATCATTATTGTTGAATAAATCTCAGCCAGTTTTTCATGAATGTTTACTACCAAATAAAAATTAATTTTATTTAACGTTTCTAAATTTGTCACTTTCAGGTTAGAATGGCTTTAAATTGACATATGGAAGTTGAAATACCGGTAGAAAATCTATAAAAAGGAAGTTAACCACATTTTATCTCCAATGTTACATAGTAAGTTTCCAAGGATACTCTACTCTTTCAAGCTTTATCTACTTATTTCGTTGAGAGCTGGTAGGCGTTGTGCCTTTAATTTTATCATGATGGGTTTAATTTTAACATTTTCCATTTGAATTGACATTTGCTTAAAGTTCGGTCGCCCAAATGCATTCGTCAGACATTTCCCTATGTTTATCATTCATTAATTCCAAATTCATATACTAGTATAAAAAAAATCTGAGATAGTAAAACGTGTTAGCAGCTGTGTATTTCTGTTTGTTGATAATATTGAATTCTACATTACAGACTTGAAGCAGTTTATATTATTTTTAAAAAGAACTCTTTTTGCATTTTTCACAATGATTACATCCACACATGCGTGCATGAATCTGGTTGGAAGTTTATTTAAAATCATGTGATAACAACTTGAACTCTTTGATGTAAGAGGTACATTAGTCGAGAATGCAAGTGTACACATGTAAAAGTTATACCAAGACTTTCCGTGGTATATCGTCAATATCTCTACAGTTCTGTCTGTGGGGCCCCTGAGGCATTGAAGCCGAGGTGCCAAAAGACCAAATACACCGATACACCTCGGAAATACACCGATACACCTTGGAAATATGTCTCACACCAACCCATCTTTTGGTCGAGTAGTAAGAGTCACATGTAAACAAAATGTAAAACTTTAACAAAAGTCTAAAACACGTTCTCCTAGATCACTGACACTCTCGATTTCTCCTGGGGATTCTTGTTCTTTCTGCTGGAACCAGTAGCTACATCAAAGTTTACGCAGTTGTCCAGACAACCCGATATTTAACTAGTTTTTACAAGTCTGGCACGGTTGGCATGGTTGGAATGAATTGTCTCGCCTTCAGTCCAGTACTTGCTCCCATGGTACCTGTGTCTAGACCGCCTCCGTGGCGTAGTGGTTAGAGCATCGGCCCGGAGAGCGGAAGGTCGCGGTGAAATACCCAGACTGGCACAAGCAGTCATATACACACACACAAAAACACACATGCATACACTACATACAAGCCGTGATATGAGCCCGTTCTTGAAAGCAGCTTTAAACCCCAATTAACAACAACAACAACCTGCATCGAAATGCAACTATCTTCACCCTTAAGAAAATAATCGTGGATTATGTTTAACAATATAAAATGCTAACATTAATTTGGAAGGGAATGAAAACTACCGTATATTGAAAATTCAAATATCAGTCGACTTTAATGTTTTCTTTGAACTGTCCAGCTATGTCATGCACACAATATTCTCAGATATTATTCTAGCATATTCCAGATCTTGTGTAAAATTGTTTTCCATTTTGCGAATTGCTTTCGAATTTTGTCTGTATTATCATATTCGTAAATTTCCAATGTTCAACGTCGATGTTTAATCGGCAAACTCAAAGGAGCCAGACTCCATACTCCATAATGTTCCAGGTTCCAGGCTCCATGCTCAGAACAATCTCCTTCCAGACAGTGATGAGATTGTGTCTAGACCGGTACATCGGCCCAACTATCTGTCACATCCATCTCTCACAAACATATACTTAACATGGTCTTATTCGCCATCAAAGTAGGCATACTTAACCCTAATGCTACGATATCAAGAGGAATGACAGCTCATATCATTATCAAATATATTTAATATGCTTGGAAACACTTGCAGAGTTTAATAGCCCAGCATAAGCCCGAGAAGATTTCATCGTATATGCTGGAAGCCCAAATATCAAAATATCGTGGGCGAGGATGTGGAGTTGTTGTCGCACAGTTGGCTGCTTCGAATTACGGCTCAGAAGATAATGTTCACATAAGCACGTGATTAGATTAGCTATTTTTAGCAACCAATGAAAACAAAAGTGGAATCAATAACAATATTAAAGGAAATTAAAAATAAATATGTTATCGCATCTTATTTGGATATTCAAAATAATAATAATAATAATAGATTGGGAGTGCTCCAAATCAGTTAGATGAGACAATAAATAAAAAAATACGTTATTTTCATGGGGCATAGCTAAGCTTTGAAAGGCTTAAGGCTAGGTTAAAACAATAATAATAATATTAATAATTCTTTTAAATGTATATACTATTTTTAATCCTGGAAAGACTACAAATGTTTGCTCATAATTATAGCTAGTTACAGGGCTGCGTTTCACGAAAGGGGTGTAAATTTACGCCGGACGTAAATGACGTCATACATCTGTTCTGCATGAAAATCCACGATTGTATTACGTCATTTACGTCCGGCGTAAATTTACACCCCTTTCGTGAAACGCAGCCCAGGTTTTTAACATTTCATATTTTCTACCATCATGTTTTACGTGATGGTTAACATGGCCCGAGGGCCTTACAGGCCTGTACTGCACAACGTTGAAGGAATTAGTTAAATACATATTCATATATAAATGTAAGCTATACAAAGGAAACGGACACAACATTGACTTTCAAAATTCAATCAGTTCATTCAGGAACTCGGTAGCTCAGTGGTTTAGGGAGCTAACACGCTGTGATGTGTTGTTCGCCACAGGTTTTTCCGTGTGTTATTAACGTTAAAGTGCGTTATGTTACAACTTAACACACAGGTAAATGTTAATAACACATGGGTAAATGTTAATAATACACGGGTCAATGTTAATAATACACAGGTCAATGTTAATAACACACAGGGTCAATGTTAATAACACACGGGGGGTCAATGTTAATAACACACAGGTTCAAAGTGTTAATAACACACGGTCAAATGTAATAACGCACTCCTGACAGTGTATTACGAGAAAGCAACAGACACATGTTATAGTTGGAGTGCACACCCTGGAGGGATATATCGCCTCCCTACACAATCTGTTCATCCTTTGTAAACAGATGCACTGATGTCTTCAATCAAACATTGAATATGATACTTTTTTCGAAACAAACAAACTCACTTAAGAATGCACAGACATAAAAAGTAACATTGTCTCAGAAAACACGGTAGGTTAACTACTAGTATTTCAAAAACTACATTGTGACACCTGTACGTCTGTTCTCCACAGGTTATTAACCCACCACGAAGATTTAAAAAGCTATTCAGAAAATTGCAGGTTTTCAAGAGCGCAGCTTACTGTGAAGTTGAAGGGTGATTTGGGGTATATCTGCACCCTCTAATCACAGGGTGGTTATTTCTAACCATGGGGTCACGTTCCCCTCAAATTAGCAGCCGTATGTGCATACTTATTTCCACAACCGCCTCCGTGGAGTAGTGGTTAGAGCGTCGGCCCAGAGAGCCGAAGGTCGTGGGTTCAAATCCCCAGCCGCGTCATACCAAAAGATGTTAAAATATGGTACTTGTTGTTCCCCTGCTTGGTGCTCAGCATTAAAGGGGTAAAGCAAGGACTGGATGGCTCGGAGTCAGTATAATGTGTGTATCCGTGTTCAAACTGCGGCATGATATTCCAGTGAACTAGCACTATCAAGACTGGTGAAATACCCAGCTATGCACATACACACATGCATACACTGCATACAAGCCATGCTATGAGCACTTTCTTGAAAGCGGATTTATACACCAATTAACAACAACAAAAACAACAACAACTTTGTGATCCTCCATATTGATAGTAGCACCCGGGACAGTGAGACACATGATATCTGTGACATCATTAACCTCCTATTCTGTGAACTAGTTTCCTATGCCGGACAGACTTCAATGGATCGTTCAGACAGTGACACCCTATATTCACTTAAGAAATCGTCACGTATGGGTGAAATATTCTCGCAGTGACGTTAAACAACAAATCAATCAATCACTTAAGAATGCTTCAAGTAGTTACAATAGTTACAATACCCGCCTGGTCTACAGAACCATCAAGATGCATTACTAATAACTGACCAAAGTGATTCCTTGATAAATAGGACAGTCCGTGGTTTTCCTGAACAATTCTTGCATTGTCCGAAAAACGTACGGTTATTATATGGTGGTGTTGAAAATTCAATGTCCTACTGTATCTGCAACGTATTTACAATAACCTCCAGTTTCATTAATGTTTATATTCATAATTATACTGTATTTGTTTATAGTATTTCAAAGATTTCACAATACTAACCTCCAGTTTACATTCTCAACTTCTTGAGAAGTATGCGCACACATTCTCATCCTTTGTTCTTAATCACATTTCAGCACAAATAACAACAATCGTGTCTTTTCTTCCGTTGACAGAATATTCCATTGTGTACCCTTCCGAGGTGGATCACCGTGGCATCCTGGTTGCCGACGACCCCAGCAGGAACGCGCGACGTCGCCGCAGCATTTCACCCGACGCCTCGCACGACATCTTCCTGAACCTCACCGGAACTTCCGTTCACTTCCACCTCCATCTCACGCTCAACAAAGGACTCCTGGCTCCAGGATTCCGCGTGTACCACAGGAACCATGGCAACCACAGTCAGACTGACGACGGGCCCAAGTCAGACGTGACGTCCGAGGAAAAGTCGGACTGCTTCTACAGAGGCAAGGTGGTCTCTCATGACAACTCGCGAGTTGCTATCTCTCTGTGCAACAGCATGGTGAGTCGATTTTTCTTTATTGTCCAATGCGAATATACAAATATCATTATTATTATTATTACTATATTTTCCAGAGGGTGCCTGAAACACATTCAGCTTTATTAAAAAAAATATTTTTAGTACATACATTTCGGTTTGGAAAATTGAAAAGAAATATGATTTGGCTTTAAATTGCAACGACAGATTCTGGATTGAACACGATGTACTTTTTAAGGAACTGTAGTTATTAAATTGGTGTTTAAAGCCGCTTTCTCATATCACGGACTGCATGCGCATGTGTGTGCATATATGGCGGCTTTTACTAGTCTGGATTTCCACCAGTTTTATGGTTCACTGGAATATCATGCTGCAGTTTGAACAACAAGAACCATTTTTTAACATATCTTTTTGGTTTGACGTAATTATCGTGGATTGAGATATTCTGCTCCCTCTGGGCTGAGGCTCGAAGGAATTTTATGTCTGGTAGTTCGACATGGTCCTTGTCTGTGCTGGAACATCGCGATGACCTTTAAACTGTTCAATCTCCATAACAGAATCAACTTCTGGGATTCTAAGATGTATCTGTTGTATCTAGTTCCGAGCCATGTTCCATAGGTTCACCTTGTAGCAGACACCCGCCGTACAGCGGTGATATCTTCATCTCTTTGACATCGCTGAGTGACCGTTCTCAAACCGGACCAAATACACGCTTAAATTCTCTACAAATAATTCATACAAATAATAAGAATGTGTTGCAACTGCCTCCGTGGGGGCAGTGGTTGGAGCGTCGGCCCGGAGAGCGGAAGGTTGTGGGTTCAAATCCTCGGCCGCGTCATTCCAAAAGACGTTAAAAGATGGTACTTGCTGTTTCCCTGCTTGGTGCTCAGCATTAAAGGGGTATAAAGCAAGGACTGGTCGGCTCCGAGTCAGTATAATGTGTCTGACTCTGAGTGGAATATCCATGTTCTAACTCCGGAATGATATTCCAGTGAACTAGCACTATAAAGACTGGTGAAATACCCAGACTGGCACAAGCAGTCATATACACACATACACCCATGCATACAAGCCGTGATATGAGCACATTCTTGAAAGCGGCTTTAAATCCCAATTAACATAACATAACATAACATAATTATGTGTGCACTTATCCGCATCTCGCGGCCTGCATCGACATTAATGTCGACATATTGTTGACCAGGCACTCCCAGGTCGCTAATTAGCCAGGACCTGTTGTCTTTGATCTAATTGTGAGGCAAACTGTCCGGGATTTGACCAGGATTAAGAGACACCTGCTAGTAAACAGACCTGCGGACTGGGAGGCTTCACAGAGGGTGGAAATCTCTGCATGGGTGTGACACTGCCGGAGGTCCCAGTTACCCTCGCACTCTAACACTCTAACACTTGCGAGCCCCCCCCCCCCCCCCCCCCCCCGACTCCATGGAACACCCAGGAGATCCCTACTGCAAACATTTGTCATAAAAAGCACTGGGTCATTATGTGATTGGGTTTAATTATCTGACCTCCAGTCAACACTGGCCAAGGTACTGGGGGTGGGGGGTGGGGGTGAAGGGGTTTAGGGTGTGTGTCATTCTAGTGCTGTGTATGCTGTGTGTGAGTGGGGTATCCGTGTTCAAACTGACCGCCTCCGTGGTGTAATAGTTTGAGAATCGGTCAGAATTGTGAAAGGTCGGGGGTGGGGGGGGGGGGTCTGAGTGAAGTATGATATTTCATAGGACTGGTGAAATGCCCACACTAGCAAAAGCAGTCATATACACATACACACATGTATGCATACACTATACACCAGCCGCGATATCAGCTAGTTCTTGAAAGCGGCTTATAAACCCCACTTCAACCAACTGCTTCGATATGAGTGCAATAATCTTGAAAGCAATGCTGAACCCCAATTTAACAACAAAATGAGTAATTAATTGTTTAATTCTTACTACACCCCACCCTCCTATCACTCTTTGAATAGCTTGCGTATACTAGTATATAGTTGATGAGGTACCGTAGTTTAATTTATTTTGGTATCAATTCAGTACTTTCAGTAGAACTAAAATATCGCCAGAACATTATCTGGTTTTTGAAATTTATCTTTAATTTTTGTTGTATTTGAGAATGAACTTCAACACACACAATGCGCATTTGAAAAATGCCATAGTATTAGTTTATTCTCTCCCACTTTCATACTTAACAACAACAACAACAAAAACAACAACAATTAACTTATCATGATGGGTGTAATTTCTGGCAGTCGTTTGTCTATCAAGCCACTGATTTGTGCCAATCTTGCTCAAAATTTGGCATGATAGTGCCTTCAGAAGACAAACATTACCTTGGTAACATGTTTTTTGTAACAATGGCCGCCATGCACCTGGACGTACTATCTTCCTCACCACTCCTTGTGGTAACATTTTATTGAGCGCCACGTGGAACAGTGCGTAGTTTGCTTCGGCTGTGGAATGATATAGGTGAAGTATTGGGTTTATCAGTCATCAGAAGAGGTCGTAACTCAAATGGCCATGTTTGTCAACAGATGTTTAACAACAAGCTTACTAAAGATAACAATTGGGAATTTCTTTAACGGATTGACAAATTTATGATATAAGCCAACATAGATTAACAAATTTGAAATAAACAAACAATTCTTGTGGTCAGGCCCTGATTTCTCAAAACAAACTGAATTCGAAGGGTTTCTTCTCAACTTGAGAAAAATACTATTTACTCAATTATGGGTTTTTTCACTGAAGAATTACTTAAACTCAGTTTATTTTCAAGAAATCTGTGCCTGGTATTTTATGTTATGAAAGATGTAATAGCTTCTAGTATATATATATTTGTTTTAATGAGTTATCATATTGCTAATTTTGATTAGTTAAGTAGTGAACTTAGCTAAAGATACACGGTAGCAATTCCAGAAAGGGTGTGCTTCAATCAGAAAGTACTTGACTGATTTCCGTGTTTGATTGACAAATCCACATGTTCACCCTAGAGATATTGAGCGTTATTGAGCAAGCATGTGAAATAATTTTAACATTTAAATTGAAGAATAAAATTTAGGTTACATAGTTTTCCGTATATGGTACATGTACTCTCATTAAAATCAGATACGAAACTAAAGCTCAAACAGATATATTATACTAGAATTATCACCTAAAAGATATCATTCTAGTGTGCATGTAAATTAATACATTGGGTACCACGATATAAGAACTAAAATGGCATGGGTAACCAGTTCATGGTTACGAAATTATCCGAAATCCGATTGAAACTTAGGGCCGTACAGCATCGGCCGATACAAGTTTCTTCCATAAACCGGCCACTGATTGGCTGTCAACGCGTAGGTTGGACAGCTCGTCAGGGTGATGTCAAAGGGCATTTCTGATGCTCGGCAATGATGGGATCCATCAGATCTCAGCTGGGGGCTGATTGCAGTTGCACTGTTCCCGAGCTCTGAGATATTTCTCTCACTGTTCACGCTTGTACTGTTGCTCTTCCGTGTATTCCTCAGCTGGAAGCGTTTATTATCTCGTCAACTTATGACCCATTAACTAATAATTTCCTCCCTAATTCATTAACAAAAAGCATTGAGTGTGTGTTTAGATTATTTCCTTTAGTAGAGTGGGGAGGGGGGTGACGAGGGGGAGTATTTTGCTAAAAAGCAGGGGGTCATCCAGTCTACGAAAGCCGACATTGGGGGATGGGCGACATTGGGGGATGGGCGAGAGAGTGTATAATATCCCCCGGTATCACCCTTGTCAGATATTGTGGATGTTTTACCTTGTCAAGAGCCATGTGCTTGCCTTCCGACTGATTTAAACAAATAATCAGCATTCATCCTAAGTAGGACACCCTGGTCCTGAAGTAAGGGGAACATAATTGCCAGCCTTGCCTGACCACCACTTACACCAGGTGTTTCTGCTCTCGGGAGCTCGTAGCTGTGGTTTACTTACGCGGTGCGGAAGTAGGGGAGTGGCGCAGCATCATTGTCCAGCTCCGCGAAGGGCTGGGTCCTTGAATTCAATGCATGCCCTCTTGGCCGCGATTTGGTGACCTGTGCTTTTATCAACATGAAGTCGTTAGGACGGTAGCGAAGAAGATATAGTCTTGGGTAGTGGGACGCTCTTTTAAACATGGAAACGAGATGCTTGTAGAATGCAGAACTCTTTTGTCAGTTGAGGAGAAATTAAGGCGATCGATGGTAATCTCAATATGCGTTGCAATACATCATGATATAAGTACAACACTCACTATATAGAGAGACATTCAAATTGGTAAGGGAAATGATAACAGTTTAATCTATAATTATTGCAATTAAATATATAAAAGAAAATTATCAAGATATTACTGGCCTATAGTCAGATGTAGTTAACCCTCTACATGTAGGAGTATTTCCAATCATATCTATAGGGCATCTGTGATTGCCTTTAGGCAGTAGAAGGTTAAAATGTTGTCTGGAACTGCATTAATTTAATATTTTCAGCGAATCAGATTATATACTGTGGTACGTGCATGTTGCAAGTTATGTTAAATAGCTGTCCATTTTCCAGTGCAGTGATGATGCCAATTGCGTCACTTTTAAAGTACAGAAAGCTTGTGCTCTTCACAAATCATTTCTTAAACATCGCTCTGAAGAGATAAGAACCGACTGAACGGAACACAGATGGTTGTAAGTGCTCAAACTGCTCAATTAAATTCTCGTAAATCAGTCCAAAAAATGGTTTAACACTTTCACTGCCGACTACGAGCATACTCGTATTTGTTGGTTTCTTAAATTGGCAAGCACGCATATACTCGTAGCGACTTTACCAAAGGTTTTAATGTTGACAGGAGCACAACAGCCACGCGCGAATAATGACGTAATTCAGAACTAGCAATGGTAGGGATCATCTTTAGGAACAAAATGTCAGCTTATCACTTTCATGTATATGTCATTGCTTGGTATATGAATGTAGAGCAGGGTACATTTTTATCGTCTTCTTATTTAGGGTAAAAGTAGTCCCGTTTCATTTGCATATTATGGTGCAGTGGTTAGAGCGTCGGCCCGGAGAGCGAAGGTCGTGGGTTCAAATCCTCGTCCGCGTCATACCAAAAGACGTTAAAAGATGGTACTTGCTGTTTCCCTGCTTG
>JAULBO010180613.1:0-13641 GCA_032355325.1 Clypeosectus delectus
TGTGTGTGTGTATATGACTGCTTGTGCCAGTCTGGGTATTTCACCAGTCTTTATATACAGTGCTAGTTCATGCCGCAGTTAACATGGATACTCCACTCAGACACATTATACTGACTCCGAGTCGACCAGTCCTTGCTTTACACCTTTAATGCTGAGCGCCAAGCAGGGAAACAGAAAGTATAATCTTTTAACGTCTTTTGGTATGACGCGGCCGGGGATTCGAACCCACGACCTTCCGCTCACCGGGCTGACGCTCTAACCACTACGCCAAGGAGGCGGTCGGGGCTTCGTGTCTAACCGATATTCTGCCCGACTTTGTTGAGCATTACCTCGCTGGGCTGTAATTAACCTTTTTGGCACTAGAGGTAACAGTAGATGCCCATTAAAGCACCACTTGTGATTTAATTCACCACAACTGCATTTAGTTCCAGTATTAACCCTCTCGGTGCTGGAGTAATCTCCGGTTGCCAACAGCAGGGAGAAAGTTCAACCAACAAAGATAAATTAACGAGCGTACTCTGTAGTTCGTCTGATGGCATGTATACGACACTTCTACCTCACGGAATGGGCGTGCACATGGTACCTCACCAAATGGGCGTAAACTGGGAGTAGGAATCAACGCTGCGCCTACAGAACGCCTGAACGCTGGGAACATTTATCCCAAAACAACGGAGTGACTTTTCATATCGCAAAACGTTAGAACATGACGCAAACTTCTACATCACCAACAGGTGTTCGTACCTGTCCTACCTCCGTAACGCGGTAGGTGTGTTACAACGACTGCCAGATATTATGTACATGTTGGCTGGTGATGGTTAATCAACGCCCGGTGTAACGGCCTGGGTGGTTCCCCTGCTGGCAGGCCATTACGTCTTGTATCAATATATTACACGGGATGCATTCTAACTGGAACACCGCCATATGCAAGTCCATCCGGGTACTAAGTGCATGAACACCGAATGCCCGGATGAACACGGTGAAGTATTCGACGATCGCTGCTTTAAAGGCATATTCTTCCTATCACAGATTAAGTTGTCGTTTTGAGCGAATTTGAGTTTAAAATACAAAGTACATGCACATAGCATACATATAAATCACGTTTGTACCTCCAAATATCGTTTCACGGCTGTTATGTAGGATATAGGTCAGATTCAATTGCAGTTAATTTTTAGATAAAGCCCGAATAATCGTTGCACATATTGCACAGGCCACGTGACATATACAAGTAGAGAGCAAGCACTGAATACCAGAAGGTATATTAACTAGTTGTTCGCCGTCCATATTAATCTCTGTGTACATTCATTATCGCCGATATTGTCAACAGCGCACTTCTACACAAGAACCAGTCTTTACAGCTGCTTGACATAACGGGGAATGTACTGACCCCTTTGTTAGAGGCGATTATGTTGTCGTGAAGTGGCCAATGGCGTGTAAAGACTGTACCGCGAGATCTTCCCGCGGATAACTAAGATACCTTCGGGTATTTAGGTAAAGTGGTTACACTGGAACCGGGAACGTTGTCAGGGGTGAACCTAGGCCGAGATACTCGATATGCCGTCAATTGATGGATCATTCTCTAGATATGACGACAGGGATTCTCGGCTTAGGGTGAACCCCGACGTCTCAATCGTCGCGTATGGGTGAAACATTCCCGCAAAGACGTTAAGCAATAATGCACCCATCCGACTAGACTATCAATAGTCTCAGAGGATGAAAGTAAATTATTTTTAATAAATTCTACTGATGGGTATAATATATTATTATATGAAAGGAACCTCTGAAAATCTTTGACCTGTTCCCCAGTAAATCTAGACTTGCTTTTGTTCATGGGAGAGATTTGGAATAGGAGTATTTCGTTGAGAACAGGGTCTGTACACAGACTACCATCCGACATATCCCTGGGTTACTGCTGGAGTATGCAGATCGGTCGTACATGTGAAGACAACAGTGTCGCCATCTTGTACAGATGTTGGAGCTATAGTGGCTGTTAGACATCACCGCCTACTCTGACATATCCCTCGGTTACTGCTGGAGTATGCAGATCGGTCGTGCATGTGAAGACAACAGTGTCGCCATCTTGTACAGATGTTGGATCCGTCTGTTCAGAATGTGATAAACGTTAATTGTGCATCAACCCGGGTTCGAGTCCAAGGATAGGGATACATTGTTTCATTGTCAAAACCATGATCAACTATACATACTATAGCAGTCACGCTTGTTACATCGGCAATAATATAATATTTTATAAAATTCTTACATGTTGCGCACCAGTGTGCACCGTGTGGTATGATATTTCTCCCGCTATCAAACGATGTCCTTCGGTCCAATGTGGGCCAATCAAAGCCCAGCAATATATTTGCCTCTGTAAACCTACTCATTATTAGTACGGTATTTATCACCCAATACCGTGTTTTCGCAGTAGATATCGCTTTCAAATAACAAGCGATATCTACAGCTGTAGATATCGTTTGACCCGATTAGTGGTTTATTTGATTGTTCTATCATTCATGATTGTAATGTCAGACTGAAGATATCGCTTGACCTAACTATTTGATTGTTCTACCATTGTGATGTCAGTACTGTACTAGTAGTTGTCGCTTGACCAAACTGCCATTGTGATGTTAACACTAACTATTACCAAGTGATATCCATAAAATCACACAACTAATCTGTGAGAGAAATACATTGCTGAGCTCTGATTTTATTCACACCTCTCACGTACCATTTTAAAGACGCTGTTCATTTTATACAATTGACAAGACGCGTTGTGTGTATCTGTCTATACACGTCCTGGTTACAGCTGATACGTGGTGTTAATAGTGTTAATAGGTACGTTTCCATATCGGAACATATATCACGACTCGGCGACACAGTACCCATGGAAGGAAATCTAAACGGCCATAGTTTCCGATAACTGCACGCTCGTATTTCTAACCTCGTTCCGGTTAATGGAATCTAAATCAAAAGTATAGAGTTTGGCCGCTTTCCAATCCGATACGGCAATACAATTGAGTTGTCCCCGGATCCTTGTTTTAGAATACAAGACTTGTGATTTATAAAGATCAATAGGTAATTATGTAACTGTTCTTAATTTGAACTTTGTTCTCAGTTAAATACCTAATTAGCTGGTCTTGTTGGCAGTAATGTCATAGTTATCGAGAGTTTTTTGTAAACTGAGATTAATTATGTCATACACACCTGTTTCGAGTTTGTGACGTTTATTAGCTATAGGTGATAGTTCATGCCACCCATGCAGTTTTGACAATTAAAAGAACACGGACACACATACGCGCATACCTACACGCGCGCATGCACTGACACACGAACATACACATGCAGGTACGCACTGACACACAAACGCACACATACAAACACATACACGCACACACACACACACACACACATACATACACACACAGACACATACACACACACACACACACACACACACACACACACACACACACACACACACACATATGTGTGTACTGTATACTGTTTCTTCGTTCACCACATCACATAATATACAATGCATGTATATATCGAACGTCAAATTTTCCGTGTTGAGACCTAATAAATTATTTGCTAGTTCAAAGCATATACGTTTGTAGAAATCTCCGTCAAGGCGACGTTGAATGAATGAGCGTTTGATCAAGGCGACCAGCTCGCAGGCCCCGGCTAAGCTGATTACGAGCGATAATCTATGGATCTTAGAAATCCCCCTCCCAGTGTGCGTTAATCTCCCGAATTCCACGTACAGCGAGGTGAACACCTAGGCAGAGATTTGGTGCCTGCACTTCATGATACGTTTGTTGTTCTTCAGATCGAGGCACGTAACCTCCAAGGATTGAGCGGACCTTTTACGTAGCAGACGACATTGTGGAAAGCAGACGACATCGTGAAAAGCAGAATTCAGAGAAAGAGACGGATAGAAAGAGAGAAGGAGGGGGTGAGAAGGATAGAGAGGGAGAGGGGAGAGAGAGAGAGAGCGGGTTGGTGGAAGAGAGACGGAAATGGCGGAGACGGGGATCCTTCGGGAACTCTCCGAGGGGCTCTGCGTCTGTAGCATTTGTAAGCGTCCTCAACGACGTCCAAAGTCTCTCCCGTGTCTCCATTCGTTCTGCAAGACATGCCTCAACGACCACATCGACGGCGAGGTGAAGAGGAACGGGAAGAAGACGTTCCCGTGTCCGAGCTGCAGGCAGGTGACGGAAGTTCCGCGAGAATGCCGAGCGGGGAGGTACGGGGATTCGTTCCGAGACGACTCCTTCGTGAACAAACTATGCGAGGTGATGACGGCGTACGGCGCCGACAAATCGTGCGACATCTGCGACCGAAGGGGCGTAACTCTCCCTGCCGTCAACTGGTGCATGGACTGCTATGAAGCGATATGTGACGTGTGCACTAAGGTGCACCTGCACGGCATCGCGACGGCAGAGCACGTGGTGATCTCTTCAGAGGAGATGAGGGCACTTCCGCTGGAGAACGTCATGAAGCGGAAGCGGGGCGTGCCGTGTGGGAAGCACGACGGCGAGATACTGAAGCTGTTCTGCGTGGACTGCCGCGCTCCGCTGTGCGTGCAGTGCGTGGCCACCTCCCACCGGACGTGCCGGAACTGCGTGACGGTCCAGGACGCAATGGCGGAGCGGGAGGAAGAATTGGGCGGGCTGATGGCGCAGGCGGAAGCGCTTCAGCTGACGTCGGCGAACTCTACCGGCCAGCCTCTCAGCGACGCCGGTGAGGTCCTAGAAGAAACCATCAAGGCTTCGGAAGCGCAGATCAAATCCTTGTCGGCGGATCTCATCAAGAGGATCGAGGCGAGCCGGGACAAGCTGCTGGAGAAGCTAAGAGACGATTCCGTTCAGCTGAGGAACCAGGTGAACTCCTCGAAGCAAGGCCCGAAGCAGGATCACAGGAGCGTGTTGAAGTGTGCGAGCGAGAGGATGCAGGCGCTGCTCAGATATGGCAGTGACGTGGAGATCCTGCAGGTGTCGGAGACCATCAAGGACACGATACTCCAGATGGACAAACAGTACGACACAACCGTGGAGCCTCCCGAGGACGTCATGGTCAGGATTAACTTCTCAGTGGCCGACTCCGTCAAGTACTTCAACCGCGACTTCGAGGAGCTTGGCGAGATTCAGGTCGAGGACTGCAACTCGGACGAAGGACTCTCCTCCTGGGGGGTGACCTACACGTCCAAGGGGGAGATAATCGTCGCCGACTGTAGGAACAAACGCGTGCAGAAGTTCACCAGCAACGGCGACCTCATCGACCAGATACAAATCAGCGAGGAACCGAGGGACGTGACGAGTTACGGCGACAGAGAGGAGGTGGCTATAACGATTAACAAGAAGGTAATTTTCTTTGTCGTCACTTCCGGTCAGATGTCGCTGAAAAAGCGCGTGAAGACGGAGAAGCAGTACGACAGCATCGCTATATCTCCCAACGAGGACGTCTTCCTCGTGAGCTGCCTGAAGGACGCGTCCGTCGACATCATCACCCCGGCAGGAGCAGTCTTGAAATCTTTCAACGCCGACCCCCAAGGCAAGGCCATCTTCTCCGAACCTCGCTACGTCAGCTTCTCCAGGGAAGGCAACTACGTCGTCACCGACGTCTCCAACAACACCGTCAAGTGCATCTCCCCCGACGGCGAGCTCGTCTACACGTACTCGCCCGACGGCGCACACGTCCTCCGGAAGCCACAGGGACTGTGCACGGACAAGATCGGCAACGTCTTCATCGCCGACTACGCCAACAGCAGGATCCAGCTGATCACAAGCGAGGGATACTTCCAGAGGTTCGTGCTGGCCAGGGATAGCGGACTTCAGCGACCAGTGGCCATCAACATGACGTCATCAAACAAGCTCATAGTGGTGCAGAGCGACGGCATTGTGAAGGTGTTCAGCTACGAATGACCCGGGCTTGTGAAGCCACGTTACAAGGTATACGAGTTCCTGTATAACTTCTGTTTATAATACTAGTACCTCAACGAGTTTCTTTAGAGCAATGAGTGAGTTCGATCACCAACTATAGTACCCATAGTTCAACTAAAGACGTCATTCATCTACGCATAGTTTAACCCACCACCTAGTTGATATTTCCGTACATAGGATAAAATAGTGATTGTATATTATGTATTTAGACCCTGTGCCGAAGATGGATGCGAACAGCTGTTCATAATCAACTCAGGCGAACTCGAGTTTTTCGAGTTGTCATTAATAAATAATTCTGTAACAGCCAATACATCAGCTACATTGCTGCTACGTCAGAGCTCAGCTAGAACTTCGATACGCGGAAAGCGTGCATGTTTAGTACTATGGTTGAGCATGTGCGTTCGATCGCATACAGCCTAGACATGCGCAGTTGCTAACTAGATTATAACTATAGTTGGTGATAGTTTCGTTAGAGCCATGATCGACATTTACGAAATGCCGACAAGCATGCAAAGGTTCGTTATTTGCAGTTTTAGAGCTGACTCCTTTCAAAGCGTACACAACTATCGTTGTAAATGTGTGAAAGATTTCTGCAGTGACGCTATAAAGTCCACTCAGTCACTCGCACTCAATTATACTCTCACTCACTCACTCACTCACTCACTCACTCACTCACTCACTCTCATTCACCACCGCTCTGACCACTCATTCACCCACGCATAACTTACACACTCACTCTTGCACGCACTCTCACTCTTAAGCCCTCACTCATTTACGTACGCACATGTGCGCACGTTCCACACATTCCCGTACAACCTATACACTCACTCACTCAATCCATTCACTCAATCACGTCTGAACGCACGTGTGCACGCAGCAACCAATCACTCACGCATACATTACACTCGCTCACTCATTCACGCACGCACGCACGCACGCACGCAACACTCACGTATATTAACCGATTCCGTCAATTTCAGGTAACGTGCTGGTGTCCGCGATGTCTAGCCAACGCTGAGAAGAAGGAGGGGGAGGGGAGCCTGAAGTAAGTCCCCTCGTGCTCCTGAGCATCCTGTGTAATAGCGGAGAGGGAATTCATGAAAATGTGTAACAATTGTGCACTTGGTGACAACTTTTTGAAATTTGGTGTGCTGTTAGGTATGGGTATAAGGTTCTCAAAAATAACCGCATACAAATTGGGGTAGTCCCCGGTCGGCCGTTATGCCCAAAATTCAATATGGCTGCCGACGAGAAAAGAGATTGTCATATCTCGGGTACTCGTAGCTCTAGATCCTTATGTAATACTACTTTTCCTATTTTACTTGGTGCGGGGAATCTATTTCTGAACAGAGGTTTATGTATGAAGGTCATCTGCAAGGTCAAATCTCATTTTCAAGGTCATTTTTAGGGAAAAACTGCCAAAAGTGGGAATAATCCACATATAAAGATGATCAAGGTCTACTAGTATATAATTATATGTTCGATCCCTAGGAATTCATTTGTCAGTTTATTGGATACCTCACTATTTACCATATTGTCGAAAAAATGTAATATGGTAGGCAAAATGGCCACCGTTCTAGCTAAGAATGGCCATAACTCTAGACACAATTGGACCCACGGACACACAATGAGAAAGTTTCAAGATCAGGTTTCACCATCATTGTTTGTGCAGCACCCTTCGCACTTGCACAGTGGGCTACAGCGGAGACCAGCTCGGTGGCATTTACAGTTACCCTTACAGGCAACAACACAGCCACAGTGGAGGAGCAGCGAGCATGCCTGGCTAACATCAGCCAGGTCTGTCCAAAATGGCACCCACGTTTTGGTTCTGGCATTCCATTCCCATCCCCATAGACTAGGGTCTGGAATCTCGGTTGCTTTGCAGAGGGATTGCTTCCACACAAAAGCGGCAGTGAGCAGGGCACGCTTAGTATGCTGGAATAAAGCATGCTGGGTTGGGGGGATTGAGTCCAGGGATTTGAGGCCATGCGTGAACATGAGTTTTCTTGCTTCATTCACCGATTCTGCACTGCAGTTCTTACTGTACATAAGTACAGTCCAGCGCTCAATACGTCGCATGTGCAGTGAGTCAAGTGTGAGGCTGGTAGGATCTTCAGTGATGGCGATAAAGGTTTTGATGACCTCAGGAAATGCAGTCCAAGCATTCCATGCAGTCTTTTTGCCAATTCCAAACATCGCTGACACAACGTCACACCCTGTGAATGCATGGAAGAATGGGAGTGCTTGGCAATGGTGGGGTCCCAGCATTTGCGAGATGTGGTGGATTGGAATATCTTTGTATGATTTTCCTGATCCAAACCCGATCACCAACTTTGAGAGGCCGAGCTCTTGGAAGTGATTGATGGCCAACACCACCACATCGCTATCTACCGTCCTCAGGTAGGCCTCGGTGTGACCCTGCTTGGCAGCATGGCGCAAGTGGAGCATCATTCGCGTGTCGGCTTCTTCTTGCTGGCAAGGGGACAATGCTGTTAAGTCAGTTGGTTTGTTGCTGAGCACAAGGTCAGCCTTCGTTGTGAGGAGGTCGTACCGAGAATCAGCTGTGTTCCTCTGAAGTTCCTGACTGAGGAACTGAAAGAGCTCAACCTTATTTTGACAATCCTTGAGGAACTCCTGCCATTGGGCTCCCTTCGGCAGTGGTATCTTGGCTGAGACTCGTGTTCGGCGACCTGCAGTCTCACCACGCTTGGCACGAGTTTGGGACTTGAGACTTGCCTGTATATAGGTATCCCAGACTGCATCCACTCTCGTAATGTTGTCCGACATCTGGCTGTGAATGTATGGGAGCAAGTGCATCTGTGTGTACTCCCCAAATACACTGGCACGCTGGGGTTTGATCATGTGTATTACTGCAGCCATATCTAGAACAATCACAGAAGCGTCTTTGACTGCTGGAGAGTGTCCAGGATCTGGCATGCCTGGTAGACAGCCAAGCATATCCGACTTGGTTCCTGACCGCAGCTTTCCTCGATCGGACAAGGACGGAGGTTCACGCTGATTCTCATGCTTGAAGAAGTCAGCTATGTCTGCATCAGGACGCGCTTGTAGTGATATAAACAACTTCGTAACAAGAGCTGTATTCGCCTTCGCCGCCTCCAGCTTTCCAGCACCCTTTTTCAAATTTGCATGCGGTCTGTTGGTGAATGTGAACAAGTTGGCCCTTGGGATGATGTCAGACAAAGGCTTTGAGGCTTTTTCAATTCTGTCTCTCACAAATTCGGTGAACATGACTTTGCCGATGTTCGGAGCTTCCCTGAGGCATTTTGCGATTTCAGGGTCCATGACTTCGCCTGTGTCCAAAGTGATAAGGTCTGGTCCAGTCTCCTTGAAAGGATTGATAACTGTTCCTTCATCGACAAGACTGCATAGAGCTTTGATGTGATTGAGGAACTTGTTCTGTTCAGCAGCCGAGGACTCTGGATGCTCCAAACTCTCCTTGTTGTTTGAGGCAGAGAAACAGGCACTCTCAAATTCATCAATGGCCCTCAGCACTTCAGGCTTTGAAAGCTCGATGACCTCCTTCTCCTCTTGCTGACCATAGAGGCCTTTTGCTCCGCTATCCTCTTTGAGAAACTTGATGCAGTGCTCCTGGCTCTGATCAAGTGCCATCATTGAGAACTTTCTGTTTCCACGTTGCACGACAAACTTCCCCTCCATGAAAGCCTCGTGGACTGATGGGTGGGTATCTGGAAGTAGAGCCATGTCTTTCAAAAATACTGGCATCCAGCGGGCATAGTTCGTGTGTCCAAATGCGAAAAACCATGGGCACAGGTCATCACAGGCATTCAGAGTCAGTGGCCAATCTCCCATGCGCTGACCCCGGATGAAGCGGCAGTTGATGAGCATGTATTCTCTCACTGTCGTCCAGTAGCATATTGTTGGAGCATTGCTGATGAGTCGTTTCTCCCACATCTCCATGGATTCATAAGGCCCATAGCCATTACGGCAGTACTCATCATATGCCTGCGCTTTGAGTATATGGAGCAAGGCAAGAGTGAGCTGGTACGCATACCGTGTACGCTTGATGTGTTTGCCAGCTAGGAGAGACGCTGCAATGCCAGTAGTGAAAACATTGCCTAGGGAGAACATACGATCCCAGCCAGATCCGGCCAACAGCTTACCCCCACACTCTTGGGACGCCATCTCGATGTGTAGGAATCCCATGAAGCATATCATCTTCGACTCGCCAACCTCCTCGGGGTATACCCACTGACATTTTTTCTGTTGGGCATAGAGAGGACAGTCACCCTCAATGACTGCAACCTGCCCAGGATTCACAAACTCTATTGCCTTCTTGACCACAAGCATTGAGTGTTTCTGCATGGCCATTGATGAGGCCTTTTCATAGAAGATGGGAAATACTCCAACTGTGGCCTTTGGCCTGACATCTTCTGTACGTTGGCAATTTGAGAAGAACCCAGAGAATGTCACCGGGGTTTCTTGAAGCTTTGCGTCCTTTTCAGTCAGGACCATGTGGAGGTGGTTGAGCCATGCCTCATCAGGCACTCCTGCTCGGATATTTTCAGTGAAAGCTGGCCTGGCTGTTCCATTTGGAATTGATGAAAGGGACATTTCTCCAGCATATTCATCAATGTACGGCACAATGGCAAAGTCACCAGGAATCTGGATAGTGGTGCCTTCGGGAGCATCCAGGGTGAGAGGTGGAGGGTCAATCCCCATGTTTTCACGAGTGAGATGGTTGGTTATGGATATGGCAGTGCCATGGAGCTCAATTCGACCAGACTCGTCAATGTTATCGACTCCGCCCGTAGTGAAGACTCCCCGCTTGATGTTTGAAGGCACAACGACTCCATATTCGGCAAACCGCCTTGACACAGCTATGGCAAGTCTCCTCCTGACATCCATGACTCGGTCATAGGAGACTGACATTCCCAATGTATGAAATGTGCTAATGGTGCCTTTCTGGCGATCATTTGCATGCAATTTCAGTCCCACATAGAGGGGAAATGGTGTCTCTCTCTCTTTACTCTGATAGAGAGTGAGAGCGCTGCTAGATTGCTTTGCAGCATTGCTGCATATCAGCTGAGAGATGGTGCAGGCGACTCTCACTCTGGCATTGATGCTGGCCTGATTCTCTTCCACTTTCTCCTGAATAGAGCTTGAACCTTGGAGTAAGACGTCTAGAAGGGTCAAAAGAGGCTTGGCAACTGGCTCACTGAGACTGTTGGAGTTGAATGATCCATTGAAAGGTAAATATTGCAGAAGGATGTATCTACGTAGCATGAGACCCACTTCAACGATTTTCTTAGCTTCATCTTCAGTCACCTGAAGGCGAGAAGTCTGTGCTAAAACTGCACCGACTGTCTTCTTGTGAGAGATGTAAACATCACGACCCTCGGAGAACTCCGACCAGTCAGGCCCTAGTTTCTCTAGAAGGTGTGCTTTGAACCTTTTCTGGTGCACGTACACCCCAATCCAATCAGAACCAAGTTGCTCTAGACGATGATCATAAAGCTTCCTCAAGTCAACAAGCTTAAAGGCAGAATGGTTGAGCTGTACGAAAGCAATTAGCTGAGCAATTACCAAGGGATCATACTGCTGGCTGTGAGAATCTTTATTTACATTTGACGACTTAGCTGCACGGGCAATATTCTTCAGCTTCGTATAACAGGATTTGTGATAATGCACATCTCCAGCCTCTGCATCGATTGCTGTGTTCAATCGTGCATGGACCACCCAGTTCTTTGATTCCATGGCCCATTTGTAGAGGTTCTTGCCACAGTTTTCACTTCTAGCTCTGTGTATTTTCTCATCACTATCAGTTTGAAACTTCTCACAGCAGACACACTGCTCTTTTTCGCGGTCGAAGCTGGCATTAAAACTTGACCGTGTTTTCTTAGGACTGAAAGTGACCTCTTCACTGTCAGACTTTTCCCTTGGTCTCTTGTCCAGCGCTCGCTGGACAATATGTGAGCGGAAGCGTCCACGACAACTATTATGATACTTTGCTTTATTTTTCAGCAATGTGTTTGCAATTCCTGAACCATCATCTAAACACGTCAGATTCACCCCAAGAGGTAAAGGGATATCATTTTCAACAAAATAAATCAAATCATCTTCAAGGGTTTGATATGCCTTGTGATAACACTCCTTGCTATAAGGAAATCGCAATTCTTTATTAGATTTTTCTTGGCATAAGCAACACAATTCCCAATCAGTGTTTTTCCTTGCAATGAAAAGATTCTCGTCACTCATGATGACTCAAATTGTTCAAGGTGTGGTTCTCGGTAATAGACCTTTGAAGATTGAGATCTATGTTATGAATATGCCCATAAAAGAAAATGGTGCTGTCGAAGGAGAGAGAAAAAAACAAACTTTTGGGGCAATTTTGTTCCTCCTCTCATTGATATCCAAGATCCTGTGAAATGGAAATGTAAAAATACTTGGCCATCTTGAGGACATTTGGATGGGGCAATTTTGGGGCCATTTTATTTATTCCCTATTGTTTGCTGAATATCCACGATCCTGTGAAAGGTAATTGATTGATTTGTTGCTTAACGTCCCTGCGAGAATATTTCACTCGTACACGACCTGTGAAAGGAAGGAAAAAACTCAGACATGACTCGAGGGTCCGATGAGGAGCACTTTGTTTCATTACCCCATCATCATGGATCGTTATTGCTGCACATCCAAGATCAGCAACTTTATGGCAATTCTCTACTGTATGACTGTTGGATAGGAGTTTAAATTGGGATTGACAAAGCAACAATTTAGGAAAACCATTGTTTGGTCAACAAAGCAAAATATAATCGAATATGTATATTTTGGAAATGACCTTGGCCATGTCAGATGACTTTCTTGAAATATAAAAATGACCTCAGAAAATTATTCAATATGCATAGACACATGAACAATTAATTCTTTGGGAACTAAAACAGAGATACCGGGCCAAATAACATCTTTCTATGTTGCGTAGTTCTGGAGTTATAGTCGTTATTAACTAGAATGGCGGCCATTTTGTCCACCATGTTGCATTTTTTAGTATAGGGTGATAATAAAGAGAGCAATAAACTGAACAATGAGTTCCTTAGGATTGAAAACATATTTATATAGACCTTGATCATCTTTCTATGTGGCTTAGTCCGAATTATGTATGTTTTTCCCTAAAACATAACTTTAAAATGGCATTTGACCTTGCAGATGACCTTGATACATAAATATTTATTCAGAAATGGATTCCTCGCACCAAGTAACATAGGAAAAGTAGTATTACACAGGATCTAAAGCTAACATGACCTGAGATATGACTATCTATTTTCCCGTCAGCGGCCATTTTGAATTTTGGGCATAACTGCCGACCGGGGATCACCCCAATTTGTATG
This sequence comes from Clypeosectus delectus, assembly GCA_032355325.1. Taxonomy (NCBI): domain Eukaryota; kingdom Metazoa; phylum Mollusca; class Gastropoda; order Lepetellida; family Lepetodrilidae; genus Clypeosectus; species Clypeosectus delectus. Next base: position 13,301 of record JAULBO010180613.1, read on the forward strand.
CGGTTATTTTTGAAAACCTTACACCAATACCTAACCCCATGCCAAATTTCAAAAAGTTGTCACCAAGTGCACAATTTTTTTGAGTTCCCTCTCAGCTATAATGGATCTAGCATCAAGGGACTGTTATAGAAGCTTATCGACGCCTGTTGTTTCGTACACACGTATAATCTCTTTACCTCAGGTAATATAAGAACAAACGTGCACATGCATTGCATACACACACACACACACACACACACAACACACACACACCACGCACTACTTCACACACACACACACACACACACACACACACACAACACACACACACACACACACACACACACACACACACACACACA
>JAULBO010180724.1:0-10757 GCA_032355325.1 Clypeosectus delectus
GTGTCACCGGAAGCCTGTTAACGGACATTATTTCCAGACGAGACTTACATGTACACTCCCTATACGTCGACATGCTCGGAGTAACGAAATGGGGTTCAAGCGGACGTTCCCAGAGCAAACTAAAACCAGACCAATTCCAAGAGAAGACCTGGAATTAACGACTCCAGATAGTGAAAGTTGGGACACAATTTAGCAATCTATGAAATCATCATCTTGACATTCAAATGATAAATTCAAAAGAAGGCATAAACAGTTCCAAGACGAGGAATGTTCCAGAGTCGTGTCGACCAGCTATTGTAGCGTAATTCAATTATAACTCAGTCAGTAGGCATGCGCGGTGTGATTTAATAGCAAGCGCTTCACACTCACTGACGAAGTAGGACAAAAACTCCGGCCTATGGTAGCTGACACTGCAAGATCATTCCAGTAATGGAAGTGTTATTATTTTTCGATTTTCAGCCGAAAGGGTCATTCGGGTCCGTATTAAAAGGGTACGGGAATCAGGGGGAAATAGTGCGATCTGCCAGCAGATAGGTCCTGATAGTCACTGGCATTCGGCGATGGATTAGGAGCCAAAATGACCCCTGACTCACGAGCTCTCAATTACAAAAAGAATTGCCTCGGCGTTAAAGTTGGAGACTCAAAATATTGTTGTTGCATGATTGTCAGATAGGCTCGGGTCCGACGTTATTGGAATCCATCATTGCTGGTGGGAAGTGCCCGTGTTTTCTTGGACTTCGCTATACATGCACTGTGGATGTCCCGTCGTGTGCTGTAACTGTGTCTTAGCTTATACTTACATACGTGTTCTACTTGTATTAAGTAAATGTATAATATTTCAGTCATGGCACTTAATTTAATACTAATTAGATAATTTCAACATGATTAACACTCTACGACGGATTCGAAGATTCACCTGCAAGTTTTTCTATGTACTTTTATTAAATTTCAATATGATTTTTGTGTGTGTGTGTGTGTGTGTGTGTGTGTGTGTGTGCGCGCGTGTGTGTATGCATGTGTGTGTGTGTGTATGTGTGTGTTGAAACCAACATTATATCGGCATAAACATAATTGCGTCCCTGAATTCAATTACTGTAGTTAGACCATATATCATCACTGTTTTCCCTTACGGTGTACTGTTTTACACGTTTAATCACAGGATTAATTTTTCATCGTATCTTTCAGATGTGCCAGTCGACTGTCCTAACATTATTAGCGGATTGCTTCCGTCTTTTCATCGCGGTATCAAACCTGTGAATAATTAACATGTAGATAATGTAATCAATACCTTAGCATGGCTACAGTGACTCAACTTATGGCATGTATTTCATTCAACAGCGTCACTCTCACCCACCCGGATAGAAAGCTGCATCGAGTGCGCATGCGTGGACATGTGTACGCATGCGTGAAGCGAGGAGGCCATGAAAAGAAAGTAAATGTCACCCAGAGGCCTATTGTTGTCCGCACCGTTATACTGTAATTGTCATTTGGTTAACGGAGATGCAAATAAACATTGAGGATAATACGCTACTGAAATATTCATAATTTTGACAGGATGCCAATATGTCGAATCTAGATATATTTTTCGCCAGATTGCATACGATGCGAGATGCACGTGTATCGTGGTTTGTTCGACGAGGATTTGAGCACGTAAATGTTTGCGCTACAGCACCGATTTCAATCTCTCGAGTTAAATATTTATGAAGAACCGTAGTGTATTTAACAGTACAACAATGGTAACAGTATATCTCTGCTATATAATTATTTACGGCGGTCATATCTCTAAAGTGATTCTTTAAAAAAAGACAGTTTGGTTCAATCATTTAAGGATACCGCCGCGTTTACCATTAATGTAGTCATTCTAGCATTCTTGGAACGGCTACATGTATTTCCCGTTGGAAGCTCTTTCAGTGTTGTAATGCTGGTTTTTCGTATTCAACATTATATTTTCATCATTACTAAAAAAATATCAATCTTAGTAATGCCATAAATTTCACAGCGATATCATTTTTTTTAAACTCATTAAGCTAAGTGAAAAGTTGTATTTCATAATGAAATATCTAGATCACATTTAGGAAATTAATTATATTGCAAGTTTGGTTCTAATTAATTAATGTCACGTTTTGAATCTACGGTATTTCATTTCCATAACGATTATGATTTGCATGATTTGCATGTTCCAATACATGACTAATTATATTGTTATCATCGTGCATAACGGCACTATGGTGTGCTTCAATAAGCATAAAACATCTGGACAATTTACAACGTTGACCACGCTTAAAAAGCGAAGCAAGCGGTGTGGCACAAATAGTTCTCGCCAGTATACCCTCAGGACTACAGTCTTTCATACGTCACACGTGACCAGTCAACAGTACTAGATAGCATTGTATCGGTTGACGAAGTACAAAATAATATGGCCCTGGAACAGACGGTTCTATTATTGAGACTTATCACGGACAGCGGTCCTTTTGACAGCATATGATCCATTAGTGTCCACTCGGGTAGTTTTCAACAGGTCACAACCTTTAATTTGTCTCAGGATTCCTCCAGAGAAATCAACGTTAAGCCGGGTTCGGTAGATGTAATTGGGTTTTAGAATTAGTCAAATTGTGGCGTACGTGTGATGCTGGTACGCAAAGTAGTTTAAACATGCTGATGTATGCTAAAACAATCAGGGAATGTAGTAAAATACTAAATAGACACTATACTGTATAGTAAAGCAACGTATGGGTTCGTGAGAAGAAGCCTTATTTTATGATTATATATCCTAGATAAGATTATTATGCTTCGTGTGATCAATTATTACGTTAAAATGTGAGACTAAATAAGCCATGTGCCAGTAGTTTACACTAAATTATATATACGCATCACTGTGAATACAATGAGTGTGGCAGTCAGGGTTCCGTGCTGATTGCATTGTTTCAGCATTGGCATATCCCGGGGAGCTCAACCGTTTGAACAGTGACGAATACAAACCTGTATTCGTGACAGTCATTGAACGGTTGAGCCAGGTATTTATCCAGATAGTGATCTTTTGGCAGTTTGACGATGTTCTTTATAAGGGAGGTGTTTTATGATGTTATTTCCAGCTGCATGGTTTAGATGAAGCATGTATTCCTGTTCACCGAAAATACATACCCATATACAGCACACACACCACCACCACCACCACCACTACAACCACCACCATCACATACATTCACCAACACCATCACACCGCACACATACACACACACACACACACACATACACACACACGACACAAAACGACACACAACGACACAACATGCGCACCACCATACACAGCAGACTACATTCACACCACACACACACCACATCGCACATCAGTACACACACAACACCACACTCACACCACACTTACACACACCATACCATACCACACCCACACCAGCACACGACACACACCGCAATACACTCACATCACCATTTACCAACACATACACCACACGAGAGACACCACACTAGTACGAGACACACCACACCCCAACACACAGGACGACATACACCACACTAGACCCACACCAGCACACGACACACACCACACTAGCACACGGGACACACCACACACCAACACACACGACGACATACACCACACTAGACTCACACCACCATACGACACACACCACACTAGACTCACACCACCACACGACACATAACTATACATACACCACACTTACACCACCACACACCACACTACAATCATACCACCACACACCACACTACAATCATACCACCACACACCACCACACACCACCACACACCACCACACACCACACTACAATCATACCACCACACACCATGCACCAGACTCGGTGGGTCATTGCATTGGAATACGTCAGTAAATCAGTAGATTAATTTACGTTACTATAAGCACCACTTGGCTAGTTACAGAGAAGACCTACTGTACATTGTGGTATCCTTAACACGGAGAATAAAATATTAACTGTCTTACTTAAATGTCTCATGTCTAAAACAACGAATCGTGTTGGTCCTGTGAATGGCTGTAAATTGTCCCACTGCATGTTATGTATTACGAACAGTTGCTCTGCTTTTAAACATATTTAATGAAGAAAAAATGTCAAGTGTTTGTGTAAAAATTACAGAGATTGTATTAGAGGCGGCCTTGGGTTTGTGAAAAAATCCTCAAAATCTTACTTAAGCCCTCAAATACATGTTCACTTGAATTATTAGAACAAAACGTTCAGATGAACGTGGAAGCAAACAGCAATTATTTTCGTAACCATGGAGACCGTCGTATATAAATGCAAAGTTTATAATTAAATTGTGTAAAATGAAACACCAACACAACTATACAAATTGAGAATTAATTTGTAAGAAGTATATACACTGCAAAAGATGCAATAATTCATTACTATAATTTGGAATCTCATACAGTATACATGTATATGTATTTAAAAAATCCGCTGTAAATAGTTGACATAATACAGTATATTAATGAACTTACTAAAATATGAATCGAACGATAAATTTGAATTTCCTTTGAAAATAATGTTTAGATTAGGTAAAGCGCGAGCATCATATACTAGTATTTCGTGAACTAGAACTCTTGGACACTCTTGGAACAGTTTACTAGTATTATGATTCCATAGTATTAAAACAATTACTAGTACAAGCCATTATTTACTCTATACCAATCGTCACGAATCGACAGCAGTTTCAAACTGGAATCCAAGTACATTGTATAAATAGATTTCGCCAGAGGGCATCTTGTATTTTTTAGAAAGGGCTGTTTCGTTGTAAGTGCATCATCGTTATACTTTTGTTAGTTTCTGGTTGTCGTCTACATTGACAGTGGATGTGCAAGATAAATACAATATCAGAAAATGACAATAATGAACAATTGATGGTTCGATTCAGTCCGCTCAAATGAATACATTGTTAATGCAAGATCATTCCTTACGAGTGTTTTGTTTTTTTACATGTTTGAACACAGCAAACACATTTGTGAGTTAGTAAAAGGGTAATTTTACACTGTAACAGTTTCGACAATTGATTTTCAGGATTCGGCAAGCAATAATGCAATTTCAAAGACTTCCATAATTCACGACAATGTCCCCGGTCAGAGAACCTAAATTAATCCTTGTTAATAGCCTTTGTTTTCTCATCACGACTTGAGCAGAGGATGTTGTCAAAACAACGGGTTAAATCAGATTAACTCTTTTACATTCGACATGTGAGCAGGAATATCAAGTTTCAAAAGATCATTATTCAACTAATGTGCGACACGTATTTGGCGAAGGGAGATTGAAGTGGGCGGATGAATATCACAGCACTATGAAATTAGCTACCAACCATGTATATATATTGTGCACATCCGCGGTTGTCATTTTTCTGTGTTTCACCTAATACTAGTACACTGTATAATTAGCTATTTATGCGTTCTGATCTAGTAGTTCTGCATTTATTATCAATTTTAATGCGGATGGAGGCTTTTAGATTCAGTTTCGGTAAGAGGATTATTTCGTGTCGCGTGTGTTTCTCTCTTGAAGTTAATTCTTGAACATTGGAGTTAATCCTGTATAAACCCAAAGTCATTGTGTGTTGTAATTAAAACGTGGCAATTATAAACTAGGAAGAAGACAATCTCTCGTGATACATTACACTAAATCTGTTTTACTGAAGTTGTTGTAATCCATGAATCCATTAGGTATGGAAATTAATATTTTCTCTCTAATTGTGTTGACGTCCCACTGTTGATTTCGGTACTTGCAATTGACGGATTTTCTTTTCTAACATACCCGTTTTATTTGTCATCAGTAAAGTCTGTGAGTGTACCATGCAGTTATCGTCAGTAATGACAGTATGTCGAATGAAGACAAGGGAAGTACCTGCACCTATCTGTTAACAGAAATACTTCCCTCGTCTGTATTTTATAATAAGATGAAGAAGAATATTATATATGTATATTTGTATAGCGCAAAGTTCCAGCGTAGCGCTGCTCAAATACGCGTTTAATGTGTATGAGTGAGCAAAAAGGGAAATTGTCAATTGGCAGGAGACTTACTATGTGTTTTTCTATATAAACACTATCAATATATCTGAAAATTCTGAGTTATGATTATTAAAAACATGAATAGAGCCGGTTAGCAATTTGACGAATTTACGTGAACACTTTCCAAAGGAATATATCTCGAAATTTTCAAAAGAAACCTTCCTGATCTACTGATCTCATTATAAAGATTAATTGAAATAGAATCTAGAATTCATTAGATTCCATACTGTTTGATTGTTCACAAGGAATGGCGTCGAGTTTAACTTCAAAGCGTGGCGAGCGGTATTTTGCCGGACTGTATAACGCAATTTAAAGTCGCGAAAAGAAAACAAAGAGTTTATCATTATCGGGTTCAATCTGGGCTTCAAATTGTCAGCCGAAAGAAGGATCGGAGGCTAGCATAGCTTGGACACCATCGTTTCTTCTCTGAATCCATGCGCTATGTAAGTCCCAAGACAATCCACGCGACCACCGTCATTCATCAAACATTTCCCAGAAGACCTGATTAGCGAACAGGACTTCCGGGCTTGCGCACAATTTATGTCAAACAGCAATATTCACTTCGTGGTCAAACTCTCTAAATGCAGCTACTACGGCGTGTGAATTTGATGTCTTCCATTTCAGTTATGTGTAACAAAAATAATGGAAATTTTACGCTTAGTTAGTAATACATTTGTGAATTGATTACTGGTGTAGCTGGAACAATAGTATTTGCAAATTTAGCGACAGCTTCGACATTGTGTGAAATCGTGATTTATGTACAATTTGTCTTTTTCCCATTGGGTAAGAAATATAATATACATGACGTCGCAGTCTTGGTTTATGACTGAAATGATCCGTAATAACCCTTTTTTTAAATTGTCCTCAGCAATAAAAGCCAAGCAAAACATTAAGGAATGGCAGTAACTTAACTACTAGTATGACATTTAAAGGATCTCAATGTATTTCATCTTCCGGAGTATCTGTATACGGAATGTAACAACCTCTGCTGGTTTCAAATTAGGAAATATTGTAAATCAGAAATTACAAAATGACATATTCTGCCATATTTCATGAGGAAATATCCACACCATTGCCAGAATCCTTGCCCGGTATTAAACGGCTAAAGCTTCCGAACTGAAAGCTGGCTTTATGCTTCTGTTATTATGGAGATTATGCTAGATTTCCAAAAACAGACTCATCACAGCTAGCTAAGTAACTCCATCCGCTGACTAAATAGTGCGTGTTTAGTTGTCATAATATGCATACAGAAAACCCGATTTGATCCCGTAGTCCTTCAAATCCGAAGCTCAGTTATGCGCTCTCATGTCGAAGAGTTCCCAGGGGGAGGCAAGTCATTAGAGAGGATTTTGTGCCCATTTAATGGACGGGACGGTGACTGTCTTTGACGACAAGATCCTCTTATGACCCGACAGTCCCTCCGTCGCCCGTCATTTAACGTTTATCCGGTTGGAACTCGTGTAGTTGTTTGTCCATTGTTGCCTGAATGAGAGTAGTTCACGTAAACGCATTGGTCGGCAATTAATCCCCCTTCACCCTTTCTCGTAGTTTCCATTGTGGACGTTCAAACGAGTCTTCCGGGCCCACTTCATAAGAACGATCGCCAATTGATGTGTCCTTGACATATTCTCTCTCTCGCTCCCTCTCTCTCTCTCTCCCTCCCCCTCTCTCTCCCTCTCTTCCATCCTCTCTCCCTCTCCCCCACCCCTCACTCTCCCTCTCTCCCATCCTCTCTCTCACCCTCTGTCTCTCCCTCTCACTCTCCCGCTCACACTCTCGCACTCTTCTTACCCTCTCTCTTATTCTCTCTCTCCCTCCTCCCCTCTCTCTCCCTCTCTCCCATCCTCTCTCTCCCTCTCCCAGCCCCCCTCTCTCTCTCTCTCTCCTCTCTTTTCTTATTCTTCTTCTAATACCGCTCATAGTCTATTGTATACACTGTACCCTCATGGATGTATTTTAATAGCGATGTAGTTTTATTAGTATCAATGATTAATAGCTCATATCAAAATGCTACATGTATGTTCATTAGTACATGTATGTTCATTAGTACTCTATACACGGTTCAAGGAAGTACTATAGTATGTAGTGGAAACTGTTCTAACGATTATCACCTGTGATTAGTCCTCAAATAACCATAGACTATTTTACACGAGAAAAACGTATTTCAGTAATGTTGAAGAAAACAGCCCTGTTGAAAATATCTTAGATCGAGAGCAGAGACAGTATACCAAAATACGCGATTCAATTTGGGCGGAGAAACAATTGTCCATGGCCGCAGTACTAGCGTAAACAGCGTATTGTTTCCTTTGTGGAGTTTGTGTTTTTGTAATCGTTCTTTGGTTTCTTATTTCGTTTCGGGAGTCGAAAGGGAAGGCGGAAGTGACTCGTATTTTTTTACCTACCCCCATGGGGAGATGATCAATAAGAACACTCTTTTTCGCGAGAAGTCATGGATGTTTTATATTAAGCTGGAATCAGTGCCATATTCACCGGGCTGGGTTCCCTCTCGTTGTTGCGGTAGACTGTTTTTTAGCGTTACAGTAAAAGTGAAACCTCATGTCATCGAGGATACCATTACAAGCCGTATCATACAATGTAGATAAAAGTAATATGTCATGAGCGATTTGGTTATAAACAAAAATTTATTTGTGCATCAAGTAATTCAGGTATATGCAATCACATGTAATAATATCTTTGTGAAAATGGAACCTGATACAATCTGATCTGCGTGTTGCAGTATTCATGTATAGTTGATAATATGCAATAATTTGTAGTGTTATTTCTCGTAATTAAAATTTGTATTTGCATAGTGATAGTCATTTTGAAAACCGGATTTCAAATGCACAGCAAATAACATAAGGTATTAGTATACGTGTTACTAGGAATGTTAAAGTGACTGCGGTACTTCAGGAATGCAGTAATGAGAGGGGAAGTGGGGGGAGGGAGAGAGGCGACGGGCGGACGGACGGACGGACAGACATTCAGAGAGAGCGAAGAGAGCGGGAGTGTGTGTGCGGGTGGGTGTGTGTGTGTGTGTGTGGGTGAGTGGGTGGGTGTGAGTGAGTGTGTGTGGTGTGCGTGTGTGTGTGTGTGTGGGGGGGGGGGGTGTTAGGGTAAGTGTGCTACGTAGCATTAACTGTATTCATGTTAGTAAGCACGCATTTGGCAACGAGAGTAGAACGTACATAACATAATTATCTAGACCGATTGACCTTCTTTGAAAACGTCGCATATCGACCGTATACAGTATATTTGTTTGGCCATTGTCCGTATTGCTATTATTTGACGTATTATTACTTCACTGGTGTAGATGTGTAGGCTATAATATGGATTGCAGCTATACTTGTGTTCAGTCTACCACACTTGTAATTCTTCCCCAACGGTTTCGACAATTTCACGGCTAAGTAAGCAGTATTCTTGAAGCCCAACCACTTAAGCTGTATGTATTATTCCACAGTTTCTACTACCTTTTTTCTTATGCGACTCAAACTTTAAACCAGGCATTTCAATAGAGCCCATTCAAAGCCAACCTGATTCCACATTACATTTAAAGCCACGCACATACGTTTTTCTCTCTTTGAACAGGTGTGGGTATTATTCGAAAGCATAAGTTTCGAAAGAAAAAGAAATGACAATTTGAACTAAAAAGCAGGCACGAATGTCCTGGATAATGTAATTGCAATATACCCGAGCTGGGATCTGTCTGTCTAAGACTTTGACGTGAACGTAACGATTTAAGAGCATGAAGCTGCAAATGTCACATGACTGTGGTAGAGGGCCACGTGGTTCAAAGGAAATGTGGAAATAATAGATGAAATTCGGGGATTGGGTCCAAAGAAGTTCTGTCATTTTTCTTCACGAGCTTCCGTTTTTCTTCTATGCCGACCAATACAGTTGCTTACAGTTGTTTTGCAGACGAACCGCATGAAGTGTTAAACATAATATGCTTTATCTTGCTATAATTTTGGACAAGCATTTGGAAGATATACAACAATATTGCGATGAGAACGTTCGACATGGCCCCTTGTAACATATGGATGTATGTGTATTGCAAGGCGATTCTTTGTGCCCATCTGATTTCTCTTGGAACAATACCACACACGTATAATGAAATAATCGTGAATAAACACGAGACTTTTGTAGTCGCGAATGAAGGAATATGATACAAGTTTACAGCCCCTATTAACAACAGAATACGCGCAACATTATACACATTTTGCCATAAGTTCTGGAATTTGAATTTTAACACATTGCCTATATATCTCCTGGTTCTCGTCAAATCTGTTGCGTGTTTTAACTTGAAAGTTGAAATGTAACTCCAGTTGTAATGTTCCTGATACGCGTGAAGCAAATGAACTACATAAAAGGACAGTCCTTTGTACAGCTCGGAATCTACGGGGAAAATACATGAACAAGATGTATAATATGTTACATAGTATGTATATACTTATTATGTGCTTTGTGAATAATATACTTATAATGTGTTGGGTATGTACTTATTATGTGTTGTGTATATGCATGTGTACATGCGGAGTTGTTTACATGATGCATGAGTGCATATGTATGTGTGTGTGTGTGTGTGCGCGCGTGCGCGCGTGTGTATGTGTGTGTATGTGTGTGTGTATGTGTGCGTATGTGTGTGTCTGTTCGTTTGTGTTTGTGCATGTGTATCTGTATATTATGTACTTTAGTCCCCATTAATTCAATATGTTGTTGTTGT
>JAULBO010180945.1:0-13629 GCA_032355325.1 Clypeosectus delectus
CGCGGCCGAGGATTTGAACCCACGACCTTCCGCTCTCCGGGCCGACGCTCCAACCACTGCGCCACGGAGGCGGTCTGACTCAACCTAGGATTGAACCCCCGACCTTCCGCTCCAACACTCTAACCACTATGCCACGGAGACGGCATCACGGCAGGAGGGAGTGAGCGAGTGAATTAAGGCTTAACGTCGCAGCAAGAATACTAGTATTTCACCCATACATGATGATGTATATAACTGCAGAAAGGAGGGGAGGTATATAACTGCAGGAAGGAGGGGAGGTATATAACTGCAGGAAGGAGGGGAGGTATATAACTGCAGGAAGGAGGGGAGGTAGATGATTGCAGGAAGGAGGGGAGGTAGGTGGCTGCAGACTACGTACCAGTTGATGGCGGACGCGCCTCGGTGGAGCGGCAGCAGGGAGGGGTGGTAGATGATGGTCTGGTGGCGGGGGAAGGTGATCACGTCCATGGGGATGAACTGGGAGCAGAAGGGGAGGACATTTAGGTCGGCGCCCACAGACTTGTACTCCTCCAGAACTTCGGGGATTGCCTGCTTCTTCACCTGCCACCGCTTGTACTTGAAAACTGGGACACCGTCCTGTTCCGCGGCCAGCGCTGGAGGGGAGAGAGGCGAGAGTTACCTGCCTTGTACTTGTGCGAGGGGTGAGAGTTACCTCCCTTATCCTGGCTCAACTCCGGCTGGTGGGAACATACATGTAGCATAGAGCGACCTCCCTTGTACCGAAAAAACTTGGTGTAGAGGAGAGAGTGACCCCCTTGTAGTGTAATTTAACCTGGATAGTGGGACCTCCCTTGTAGTGGAGTGTAATTTATCCTGGATAGTGTAGTGTAATTTAACCTGGATAGTGGGACCTCCCTTGTAGTGTATTGTAATTTAACCTGGATAGTGGGAACACCCTTGTACTAGCGTAGTGTAATTTAACCTGGAAATTATGACCTCCCTTGTAGTGTAACTTAACCTGGATAGTGGGACCTCCCTTGTAGTGTAGTGTAATTTAACCTGGATTAAGGACCTCCCTTGTACTGGAACAAAGGAACACTATCCGGCTCGGTGGCCAGGGATAGTGGGGGGTGGAAAAACAGAGTTACCTCCCTTGACCTGTACAGCCAAAACCCCAGATAGAGGAGGGAAAAATTACAGAATAGAAAAGTCAGGACACTGGTTTGTGTTTTTGATTGCATACTGTTTGTCAGTTTGATTCTAGGTCAAATATCTGGGATATCAAAATGTGTTTAACCTTATACTTACCGAGAGGATCTGGCTTGCCATTTACGTCCAGGATTGTGAAAACCCCGACAATTGTATGCCCGTCTTTCTGAAGGAGGCGAAACACCTCCGCCCCAAACAAAGACTGACCAATCACAGCAATCTTCATCCTGTTCACTTGCTGCGGAGACGAAACATGAGACAATCACGATGGAGCAAGCCAGAGTAAATGCCGCTTTCAGACGATATTCCCAATTGTTTAATTCGAGTTTAAAGCCACTTTCAAGATGCTTGCTATATAATCAATGCTGAGCGCCAAGCAGGGGAACAAGCACAAGTACCATCTTTCAATATATTTTGGTATGACGTGACCGAGGATCGAACGCCCAATCTTCTGCACAATGGGACGACACTAACCGCAATGTCACGGAGGTTGTTGTCGTTAATTGGAATTTAAAAGCCGCTTTCAAGAACATGCTCATATCAAAGCATGTATGTAGTGTGTGCAAGGGTGTATGTATGCATATGAATGGTAAATTTCACCAGTATTTATAGTCAATAGTGCTAGTTCACTGGAATATCATGCTGCAGTTCGAACATGGATACTCCACTCAGACACATTATACTGTCTCCGAGCCGACCAGTCCAAGGTTGCTTTATCCCTTTAATGCTGAGCGCCAAGCAGGGGAACAACAAATACTGTACCATCTTTTTAACGTCTTTTGGTACGATGCAGGTGGGAATTTCAACACACAACCTTCAGCTCTCCGGGCCAACCCTCCAACCACTATGCCACGGAGGCAGTCGCCACAGAGATAGTCTTGTTCAAACGTAACTGAAGCGTAAACGTGTGCACAGGCTTCCAACACAATTTGCTAATTTTGTGTGTGCACTAGAGCAAGCAAATATACAGACTAATAGGAATGGATTAATATACATGTTCTAGTACGTGTCATTGATGATTGAATGCTATTTCTGACTGTTAATTATTTGGTTTGCAACAGAAATGGAATTAATTCATAATTATAGGTAATTAATTCAAACAGTGCATGTATGCTAAACCGACTCATCCCGCCTGTATATTGATAAGAGACAGATGTGCTTCGCACATAAATTAAAGATATTCCAAAGTGGATAAAAGGGTAATAAAAGCTTTGCATTTCAGGTACAACAGTCTGTCAAAGATAAATATTTTAATTTAGTTTACAATCCAAAATATTTTACCAATGTTTTCCAATTTGGATCACTTTACGGGGAGCAGTTAGGTTTGTGTAAACCACCATTGACATTTATGGACTGTCCCTAAAGCACAATGTCAACTATAAGGATATCAACTATAATAGCGATATTAATTAATCTCTACTTGTAACTTGTATTAAAATAATAGGATTATAGCTTTATAGATATAGTGACCATGGTAGTGTTAAATTTAGCGAACATAATATATTGAGCACTGCTTGAAATATTGTAGTTTACTTAAAGATACAGTCTCATAGTTGCAGACAATTATTTGTAATGATTACTAGTAATATATATATTTGTTATTTTTCCTATATTATAATTTATAAATATACCGAATGTCCTAACTGGGAAACAGTCTCTTATTATTAAGTCGTATGAATCGCACACAGGACCATTATACATAATGACGTCACATACACGTAATGATGTGAGTGGCAAAATTTGGTGCTCGCATTCATTTTTCTTCTTGTTATTTGTTCATAGCAATGGCCACATTCATTCTTACCAACATTAGATAAACTTTGATTTTAACCAGGGTATGTGTTGTTGTTGTATATTTGCCAAACATTATCTGCAAGCGCTGAAAAATGGTCATCAAAATACTGTATTAAACAGCCATTACAGAGCCACATTGCACAGTTATATTCCGCCGATAAATATTTATTTTGGGTGTCAGTATCGGTTTGAATTTGCGAATTGCTTATCATTAGTTCCATTAATATATAAATATTAATTTAATATAAATTTTAGTTTAACTGATTTGCTAAGAAACGATAACAAAAAAACCACAAATATTTCACTGAATTTATGTAATAAATAGAATATTCAAATTGTTTTCACGAATACCATGTTTATCTCATCTCGTGGAGTGGGAGAGTCGATATTTCCACGAGTGGCGTAGAAAAAACTTGAATATCCTCTATCTATTAATAACTGTAGGATTTTCTATCGCCGATTAAAAAAAGGTCTTTCCCAATAATTCTCGGTTCTAAATAATATACTAGTAGAATTAAGTATTATTTTCCAAGGGATGTCCGGATGTCGTAAAACATGCACGAAATACGAGGGAACGTTGTGTGTTTTTCTGGAAATCACATATGAAGTTGCCCTTTAAGACTTAGCTAGATTGTTAAAATGTTATGTTTCTTGCAGGTTCTTTTGTTAGTTTGCTTTGTTTAGTTTGTTTAATTCTCTTAATAATTTTATCATCATATCGTGACGTTAGGCTAGCTAGATCAGTTAATTGTGTTTAAATATATTGCAGTTCCATTGTTTGCAAGGCAATCGTTTTACGAATCCTATATTATATGGGTAAGTGCTCTAACTGGGAATGACCGGAAATGCACGTACGCATACTTACCCGACAACATGGTGGAGGTTGTTTACACACGCTGAGATTCGACTGAATAGCATTATTCTTACGCCTTTTCGTAATTTATTTTCAATTAAATATACGTTAGTATACAGACAATAAGGGGATGCTGTACTACAAACATTGAAATGGTGATAATTAACAAATTAGCCTACTAAGTTTAGCCTGTTTAGTCACGCTGCAAATGGCCGATACATGTACATGATGTAGTGTACGGTGTGGTTGTTACCACGTGTGACAGTTGTTAAACTTCTAACCAACCAGGCTTACCTGAATCTCTGCAACAGAACCCAGCGAAGAAACACTGACAGACTAAAAACTCGTCCTTGCTAGTGCAATCGCAACGCGCCTCAGATCACCTCCAAAGTTCAAGTGGAGGCAGAACTACTGTTTGGGCTGCTGCCATTGTGACGAGAGGGGTGGCAGGTTTTGTCGGGTAGCATTAAGGCTTGGGCATTAAAAAGCGTCGGCAGTATTATTGCGTCACGTTATTAAATAGGTTTAAATTGTGTATGTCTTATCTTTATATGAAATTATTATATTGGATGAATAGGTTGCTATCATGTGTTGGATGTTGACACTAGGTGACGACCACAATATCTTGTAACAGCACTGGTGCCAGGCTTTTATCCAATCAAACTACGCGTTGCGCGCACACCCACTTCGTGTGTCCTTGACCCCAATATCTTATCGCACTTTCACGAAACTCTCTGTATACGTAGCTTTATTTGTATTTCGCTGATACATACTGGCCCCGAGGTCACTAAACTTTTTTTGACCACGATTCCATTCTCAGCTCGAAGTTTTGTAATATTTGAGTCTGAGCATGAAATCGTACCTCTGGCCCAGAACGCTAGCTATACTACCGGATTATCGGATAACAGAGCTCATGTATGAGTATGAAAGGCGCACACATGCATGGGCTTCAGTTGCCATACTATTAATATGTGAATGTGGCGTCTGCCTTTTCATAACATTTGTTTTAGAGTACAATAATACTATAGTTAGTATTTAAGTGTCTCTCCTCCCCCCTCTCTATCTCTCTCTCTCTCTCTCTCTCTCTCTCTCTCTCTCTCTCTCTCTCATACCTCTTTATCTCCCTAGCTCATACCTCTCTCGTTTTATATATATATATATATATAGTATCTTTCTCTCCTCTGATCCTCTCTCTCTCAAGGGGTGGAGGAGAGAGGGGGAGGTGGAGGAACTAAATGTGAGCGGTGGGAGGGAGAGAAGAGCGTTGTACATGTATAATGATATTCTTATAATATACAGTGTATATTAATTAAATCATACCAGTATATATACGTGTCGATAAATAGAACTAGGCCTACAATTACATGTGTGTATATATATAGGTCACACAACACATACTAGTATACATATTATGCCACTGTACATATTATACATGTACATGTAGGCCTATGCCTATAGATGTTATACATGTATACATGTAGGCCTATGCCTATAGATGTTGATATCAATAATATTAACATCTATTTCGCACCTATAACATTGTTTGTTTCGAACACTAACTAAATTAACTTAGTGTGACTAAAAATGATTATTATAATGGATTAATACTAGACCCCGAGATTACATACATCCTGAGTACGAGTTCATGCTCAAACTCAAATAATATATGCATGGAGAGTGGAGCATGGAATCATATTATAGTAACCTCGGGCCAAGGCCTACTAATAACAAATACTTTACCGCACGTCAACAAGCCACGTATACATCAATCTGACAGCAAAATATGATCGAAGTTGCGGGTCTGGTATAGGCATATGTCGTAATAACAAAGATCCCATTGAGATAATAATAGGATACTCAACATGCCGAGTGGTGCCATACGTCTATACTATATTAAATGCTAGTAAGCCGATATTCAATATATCTTAACATATTACTCTTTTTTTTAAATAAATAATATGTATGTCAAATGTATGAACTCGCAATGGTACTTACAATACCGGTATGTCAATTTTGAAACTGAAAACCTGGCATATTGGAGAGTGGGATATAATATTATATTTGTTCAGCGAGTTTGGTCGAGTTAATTAACAGACGTAGTCGTTATCATTACCTTTGACGCACTCCTATAACCTCGTACTAGTATACGGACGACGAGCATAGATTCATTATCGCTGTATAATATAATAGAAGGCGCGTTTGACACACATCGAAAACGGGTAATACGTCAATGTACTTAATTATAGTAGTACATCGAGGTCACGGTTGATCTGGGATCAGGGCCTCAGGGGGCGGGGTCTATGGCGGGAAATTTCACCGGAGCACCGCATTGTGTATGTTTATAGAAATATACGAGGACGTGTAATGTATATATCGATAAAGTACATATATGCTAGTCTTACGAGCTCTATATATAGTCCCAGTTTTCCAATCCCTTGTCGTGATAGTTTCTGTCTCAGTTAAAGTACACTGAAATGTACCCGCCTCTCGGAAAGCACGTGCGCCGAATGCCTTGAACAGAGCACTTCCATCGTTGTATAAAACGGACAGCCTGATGTTTATAAACCCTGTTCATTCCTTTAGATATCAGTACATGAACATAATAGTTCAACTTCACCAGTTCCTAAATATGACACGTGCTCCGAGTCAGTATACGTTGTATTGTAAGTACATGTAAATGTCCAAACTGCCACATATTACAGTGAGCTAGCACCACAAAACTGGTGCTAATCCAGACGAGTACAAGCAAACAAACATATATGCTGCGATGAGAACAAGAATGTTGAAAACGGCAGCAGTTTAACACCAAGCCTGAGAACAAGGAATTAAAAGTATGGTAACGACGAAGGCACTCCAGACCATCACACGGATACAATATCAGACACTGATGTTGTTAATTGGGGTTTAATGACGCTTTCAAGAACGTGCTAATATCACGACGTATATAGTGTATGCATGCATGTATGTATGTATGTGTATATGTCTGCTTGTGCTAGTCTAGGTATTTCACTAGTCTTTATAGTGCTAGTTCACTGGATTATCACTGGAATATCATGCCACAGTTTGAACATGTATACTCAACTCAGACACAATATACCGACTCCGAGCCGACCAGTCCTTGCTTTACCCCTTTAATGCTGAGCCCAAGCGGGTCTACAACACGCACTGTCTTTTAACGTCTTTTGGTATGACACGGTCGGGGATTTGAACCCATGACCTTCCATTCTGCGGGCCGACAAACTGACCACTACAACACGGATCGAGGCGGTCATACCAGAAATTATACAGCACCAATTTATTAAATCGAACAATACGGCATAAGATTTAATGTATTTTATTTTGGTTTGTTAGGAAGCACACATATACTTCATAATCTTAATTTAATAAAACCATCAAGTTGATAAAAATCTTTACACATCAATATGACATCATGATATGTAAATAATATATATACAGAAATAAATACAGGAAAGGCCATTGCAGAAAGTACAATCCCATCTCAAATCAATATACTATAGTACTAGAACATTTACAAGACATGGGAGACAACTCTTCTATAAGTGTGTCTCACATACTCAGGTCGATATTTAATAATAATAATTATGTTCGCGTATACTAGTAATAAATTCTATGTATTGGTCCTCCTCGCTAGCAAAGCTAGAATTCTGGTCGAATTTTACAGGCAATGAAATTATTATTATGCACTATAAGGACTGAATAAAATTGTCCTAATAATATATGTCGATAGATGTCTTAAAAATGTAAGTTTCACGTAAAATTACATGAACGTCCTCTCTCATCCATATCATTTGCATAAATAACGTAATTATACGAAGATTAAAAATGCGATGATTCTGAAACGATGAAATATTGGAAGTGTTTGAATGTTATCATCACGAGACATCACCATGAGACATCACCACGTGGCAGATTCATGAGAACACATCGATATGTAGCAATGTTTGAAATGTTGTTTGAAACAAAATCACGTAAACTGAGATCAAATGTAAATATTATGATATGGCGATAATATTCATTTTCAAAACATAATATTATTATTTCTCAAATCAAATAATCTGTCGAAAAGGATTTAGAAAGTTAAAATATATTTTAATTAATTATCAAGATGTTTAATTGTTTGTATACATTACATCTGCTCTACATTCTCAAACCAAAGCGGGGGGGGGGGGGGGTGAAAACTTCGACGTTATTTAATTAACTGGTGGAGATTGCAATATAAATGGACATACTATTTCACGAGGGGGAGGTAACTTGGTCACCAGTTTATTGCCAATAACCGAACAATATTTGTTCATTTCGCCTCTTCCTCGGATTACCTCCCTTTGTCGACTTGCATTGCTGCGTCTGATACTATAGTAGTCTATATTTAGTTGTTCGCGCGCCTAACGTTGAATCAACTTCCGTCATGGGGAAAAGTACTACCTACCGTAAAACTCACACCCAATCTGTCTAATGGCCCAATCTAAAGTCTGTACACACAACAATAAACATTGATATTTAATTCTGGACAATGCTATGTAGTACAGAAAAAAAAGTCTGTACAAAATATTTCTATATACATAGACAGAAATATACCTTGTCAGCATTACAGAAATACATTGACAAGATCGTAAATATACAAGAGAACTTCAATACAGTATATTAATATACAGAATACTTTATCGAGATGTTAAATATATACAGCATATGTCATGATTATCTATACACATATATACAGAATACCTTTTGAGGCAATGTCATATACAGCAATACTTTTACAAAAAATGTCCTTGTTAAAAAAAACATGGTATATATATATATAGGCAATGGTGGGGGTTGATATTGAATTACTGCGTAATTGACGAATCTGAGCACAATATTACATAAATATGGCATACAACGAATGACGGAATATTCACAAATGGAGGCTAGTCTTTGGACCAAATTATGAGATCATACCTACATTACAACTGTACGCTTTGTTGTACTTCATCGCACGCACACAAAGTCACGGGCACGCACACGCACGCACACACACGCACACACACACACACACACGCACGAATACTCACACATACACGCACACACACACACACTAATACTCACACATACACACACACACACATACGCGCACGCTCTTCGAACATTCACAAATATGAAGAAATGGCAATATGAACTTTTGTATTGTGGTCTATATATTGCAATGTCGTAGTTAACTGTGGTAATGTCGTAGTTAACTGTGGTAATGTGAGTAGGGTTATGGAATGTTAGAATGCTAACTGTGCAAGTTTACGCGGCCCGATGGCTTGTAGTCAAACGGAGGTGGCATTACTCGATCTGCAAACAAACAAACAAGAGACATGCAAATAAACCCATTGGAAACCATGGAGAATAAAATAATGAAATGCCTGAAACCTGTGAAACACAAATAAAGCCACCTGAAACCATGGAAACAAATAAAGCCATGTGAACCAATGGAAACACAAATAAAGCCATGTGTAACCATGGAAACACAAATAAAGCCATGTGTAATCATGGAAACACAAATAAAGCCACCTGAAACCATGGAAACAAATAAAGCCATGTGAACCAATGGAAACACAAATAAAGCCATGTATAACCATGGAAACACAAATAAAGAGAGAGACATGCAAACGAGGTAGCGGTAAAGTATAAATAACATACAAAGTCAGCTGCAGTTTTGTAAAAATTATATGAAACTTACAATGACATAGAATATGTTGTCCATGAATTTAATTATTGTCAAAATGGTTAAGATAACAGTTGACCAAAAACCTGTACAAACTTCTTCTTTTTTTTTTATATAGTCTAGGTTCTAAATCAATTAATATATTTTTTATTTTATTTTATTTTTTATTTACTTCATATATATATGGACATCTACGGTAATAACAATGAAAAATATTAAATCTGCCAGCAGAACTGACAACCTGCCATAAACCATCCGGCACAAAATAAACACATATGAAGATTTAGAATACAAAAGCCAAACATTTATTATTATTCCTATTTTAAAAACATATTATAGATATAAAAAAATGTATCTATCTACGCAAAAGTTGCACATTTTACAATCTATGACAACGACAACAAAGGCAGTATGAGCAAGCAAGGGAGACAATCACAGTGAGCGTAGCTTTGGCAATATTACATTGTCACATCAATCTTATTTCTTTAGATATCAATTACTAATTTTGCAAAAACATTTTACAAAAATTGCTAATAAATATTTTTTCACTTTTTGGCTACAAATTATGTCAAATATAATTTTGATAAAATTATGTAAATTGGAAATGTTTTTCCGACGATTTGAATGTGCCGAGAATTAAAGTGAAGCTGATGTGCAGAATTAAAACAGATTGGTGCGAGTGATGGACAATACATAAACTTCAGTTCCAGACGATCACGATATAAAAAAGAAATACAACAGAGAAATACAAATTAACAGTTTGTGTTTCTTTTTAGATAAAGAGAGGCCGGGACTGCATTTTGTAATGTTTCGTAAATGAGGCACATGTAGTGAATATGAACTTGTGTCACATGTAGTGAATATGAACTTGTGTCACATGTAGTGAATATGAACTTGTGACTTTTCAATAAATACAAAATATTAAATAATGGTTGTCTGAGAATGTTGGGAAAAGCTGACAATGCTATACAAACATGTGAAAATTATCTTACTGGTTTAAGCGAGTGAGTGAGTGAGTGAATTATTGCTTAACGTCGCAGCCGGAATTTTCCACCCACAGGCGACGACACCGATTTAATTAACTCTCTACCTGCTGGATTAATCCCAGTCACTGTTGTATAGGGCATCTCTGGTTGCCTGCAGCATGGAGAAGGTTAAGTAAAACAAACTCAATGCATACAACAGGGATTTAGAACGTAACAGAATTTTCTTTTTAAACTAAAAAAAAATTGGAACTGGAACTGAAGATCTTGTCTGTCTGTCTGTCTGTCTGTCTGTCTGTCTGTCTGTCTGTCTGTCTGTCTGTCTGTCTGTCAGCCGAGACAGCACATTCACAAAGCCACATTGCAACACTGGCCAAACACGTCCCAAACCGAGGGAGATTACTCCGACTGCCAACTACCTTTGTGACGGTATCCTTGGTTATGAGCCCCGTAGGGGGGACTTACTCTGTGTCGGAGGACACACTTCCGTTGTGAGTGAGCACGTGGACGCGCGTGGTCGGATCTGGACTCGGGCCTGTGACGTTATTCGGTAAACTATCGACGCGAATGGGGGGAAGAATGGTGACAACACGACCTAACGAAGAAACAAACAGGACCTTGGTGTTGGGTGCAAAATGAACTGTGAACTATTCAAACTTATTTGAAGGTGAAAAGAGTTTTTGGACAATATTTACTGATGAATAATGAAGATATCACAGGTATAAATTATAGTGAGTGAAAAATGAACTGTGATCTATTTAACATATTTATAGGTAAATCTTTTATGGCAATATTTTCGTATGAAGAGTTCACAGGTATAAATAATAATGTGATACAAAAACAATTCAGTTCCAGTGATGAGTAATTTTAAGAAAACAACCAAATTTATTTTTATTCTGCAAATGGTTAAATCTTTAAAGGCACACAACCACATATTTTGATGATCGTTTTACAAAATTTGAAATGATATAAATATATATGCAAAGTGTATACCGGGTATTCACAATTATGTATTTAATTAAATTCATCAC
Organism: Clypeosectus delectus; assembly: GCA_032355325.1. Classification (NCBI taxonomy): domain Eukaryota; kingdom Metazoa; phylum Mollusca; class Gastropoda; order Lepetellida; family Lepetodrilidae; genus Clypeosectus; species Clypeosectus delectus. The sequence continues at coordinate 11,542 of JAULBO010180945.1, forward strand.
TGGAAAGTAACATACTACACCAAGATAAATGCCCATCATGCAAACAAAAAGATAAATATTGTTTTACTTTGGGGAGCGTGACGTGTATGAGTAATAGGTATAAGGAGTCAAAATGGTGCAAGAAGTAAAATAGTAACAGTGAGATGTTTTGCTTTGCCATCGGGCCAGCAGTGAACCATAAGCTGTGACATCGTCGTAGCTTTAATTAAATATTTAATCCAAATTGTTTAAAGACCACAACATAACAGTACACAAAGTTAACGATGTACCAGTACACTAAGTAAATGATATCCCGAGTACACTAAGTTAACGATGCCCCCAGTACACTTAAATTAACATATCTGTACATAAAGTTAACGATGTATCAGTACACTAAGTTAACGACGCCCCCAGTACACTAACATAACGATACACCAGTACATTCAGTTAACTATACACCCATGCACAATCATGGCGATGACTCAGCATAACTGTGAGAAGGTGCTTGTACCTGGCCGCTCGGACGCTGGAAGCGTGACGTCGGGCGGTGGGTGTGACAGGCGTGACAAGTGTGGACGACCCGGTTCCCCGTCGCTCGGCCATACACCGGTATCTGACGACGAGAAGCACGTGGAGAACACATAATAATAACTTTGAAGAAGAAAGTAACAACATTCGGGAATAAATCATAGATTCTATCATTTGTGTGATTTTTTTGCGGAAGTAGCACAGTTGTTAGAGTGTTAGATATCGGAGACAAACAGTCACGGTTCAAATCTCGACTTGGGTATCAGGCATCATCACTGTTCGTGAAAGTTACCTTTCCGATGTGGCAATTCAGTTATCATTCTTGGCTTGTAGATATCAGCCAGTGTTTGCCGGTTCTGGACGTAATTCACATATTGCTCAATATGGCTACCTTCCATTTGCATTTTTCGTCATCATTTATTTAATAAAATTAAGATATTTCGGAAATTTCGGAAATATTCGCGACTACACTCACCATCTGCATTATTATTTTTTATTCTGTCCAATTCCCTTTCTTTTTTCTTCTTTTCTATTTCTTCTCTTGCTTGAACTGAAAATATATATTTTGTTTTTTATCAGATTCATAGTCGATACAAACAACCCATGACTGTGGTGAGATTGCATCACAGAATTTCCGTGCAGGAGATTGAAAGCATTCGGCCACCTACCGACGGCTTTACTCTTAGGCGGAGTTGTCTCCCATTCGCCTCCCAGTTCAAATTCGTCGTCCTCGTCTGAAGAATGACTCGACGCCAGATCCAGACTGTTTCCACCCACAGACACATCGCTGTCCGAGTCAGAGTTATTTCCCCTTTTATGAGTTAGCTCCCCTGTATCTGGGTCTGAGAAATATTGAAAAATAAAAATATTTTAAGAAGATTGACATCAATGTAAATTTTTTGTTAATTTGTATCTTTGTTGTTGACGTCCAAGACACTATAAAGTCACTACAATACTACAGTACAATCAATATGGGGCAAATCCAAATCACGGCCTCGTTGTTCAGAACTATAATTGTAGCCCTATAATAGTTGTAACTGGGCTCCCGCTACAACAGGAAGTGTTGACCTTACAATATTTGTAGCTACAACAATTCTGAGCAACGAGGCCCATGGCAGATGAACAACGCCGCCTTCAAAATCTCCACGGAGACCGACTGACTTGTTGCGTCCGGGAGCTGGTCGTGGAAGGCAGACGCATCGTATCCGTACGGCGGTATTCCCGTGTTCTTCTTGCCGTACAGCGCGGTGGATGTCATGTGGCCCGACGTGGACGAGCTGGTGCTGCGCAGGTAGTCGTCTCCCTTGTGGAAAGTCCCGCTACTCTTGCTGGATCTGCTGGTGGTGGACGTGGTGGAGATTCCGATGTTCACCCGGTGGAGGCCGCCGCCGCCGTCCGTCGACGAGTCGTGTCTGTACGCCAGCGCCGACCGCTGCAAACCCAACCGCAACAATGTAGCTGATGTCAGAATGTGTACAAACATTTTTATTTTTTTTACACTTTAAATGGGGTTCGCCGCGCAAAATTCTACACTAGATGGCAACTGTGCATTAGGAGTCCTCCAGTTTAAGCATGCGCATC
>JAULBO010181056.1:0-22335 GCA_032355325.1 Clypeosectus delectus
ACTACGCCCGCGGGTACATCCTGCAGGTGGGACAGGTGAGCAGGACTGTTTTCTTACTCGGGGAGCATGGGGAACAGGGCCTGGGGTAAGGATGTGTCAGGGACGTGTGTTGCTAGAGAGTGAACCGTAGGAATGAGATTCAGTTAATTACCTCTTGATTGTATAATACGAGGACTACGCCCGCGGGTACATCCTGCAGGTGGGACAGGTGAGCAGGACTGTTTTCTTACTCGGGGAGCATGGGGAACAGGGCCTGGGGTAAGGATGTGTCAGGGACGTGTGTTGCTAGAGAGTGAACCGTAGGAATGAGATTCAGTTAATTACCTCTTGATTGTATAATACAATTCGTCATAATAAAGTATGAAAGAGTATCTAGATACTGATAGTAAAATTAACATCTACAAAATAGATAAGCATAGAACCATAAAACGGACAGTTATAGGAAAATGTCTGAACGTTGGAATAATAATAATATGCCCGATCTTCCCCCATAGAGCATACTGAAAATACTTCATTACTACGGTACCATTGTCAAGTGTGCACTCATTTTCACTCCACTCCCTGGGTCGAAATCTGTAAACTGCTTCTAATGTTGGACAGGATAAAATATGCATATAGCATTGTAAAATATGACCAGTACATTACTCATGTATTGTTGTGGTCAGTAAATGTCTGGTCAAGACAAGACAAATCCTACTTCTGACCGACATTCAAATATGCGACTGATCACTCACAGAAGGCAACAGTTGTCGGACATTAATAAGGAATTACTGTTTGCAATAAATCTCGTCTTGTTGCACTGTATTTGCAAACACTCGTTTACACAAAGTTAAAATTGTCTATGTAATGGGGGGAATGTTTCCACATGTTTGAAAGTTGATAATAATATAGTAGAACACAATCATTATTGGCATAGTGTGCATGTTGTAATTAAAAGACATTGTTAAGAACAAGTCTTTGATAGCAACAGTTCTGCAATAGAGAATAATTATTTCTTTCGTTCCATTAACACTGTCAAAATTACATAAATAGTAACCTTTTCCTTGACACGGGCAACCAGAGATGCCTATTGAGCAGAGATTTTGATTAAACCAGCTTGGATAAAAACAGTATACATGTACATTGGAATTATTGAAACATTCTTAACCTAAGTGCTGAACAATTATTCGGTAACATCAATCTAATTATCCTTTATTTGCTTTAAAGATAAGTCGCAACTATTGCTTCATTTGCAGCGATACATTTGATAAATATATGCATGTGACCTATTAACATTAAAAGGAATGGTTACATCACGCTATTAGGCATCTGTTGAGTGTTCACACATGCATATTTACACAAGACCATTCCTGCGAGTGACTCTCAGCTGCTGTTTACATAAGACACCCAATGGACATATCTGTACATGGCTGGGTTCTGTTGTCAGGCTTATCTCCCCCAGTTAGTATACCTTTATCCTTCACCATATGCAAATTGCCTGTGAAGGGGAGATAACTCAATCAGTGACCACAACACCGAAGAGGAGTGTCTAGTTACGAGCTACCCTTGGTGTCGGCTCTGAACCCCCCTTTGACCCTCATTAGGGTAATTGCGCTTCCTTGTGATCACAGGTCTTACGTTTCAGTTGGAGAGCTGGACCTTGAAAGAGAATTCCTGTGTCAATTTTCTGATGGAATTTCTGGTATATGTTTGTCATTATATGTATTTAGCGTTAAGTAGCAATGGGATTTGAAGGACTGTGATTAATTGACAGCGTGACGGCCATTGCAGTTAAATTAACCTCCCTGAACTTTTAATGGTATCAGATATTTCCCCACCCCCATCTTGTTATAATATTAAACATTTTAGCCACGTCATATTTCAAAAATTTCCTTTGTATAATGGTATACTTCTTCAGAGTTTACAATAACAGAAGTGTCAAGTCTTAGATGTGTTAATGACACAAAACTTAGTGGATATGGTGAATCCATTAGACTCCATTGATTAACCTCCATCCATTAAAAAGATATCGCAGGAGAGACAACACCTGACAAGTAGATTTGTTATGACAAGAAGCAATGGATTGTTTCCAAATTGCCCGCAAACTTCAGGACAGAAGCCGATTCCAGTGCCATATGGCATGCTTTTGTGAGGCAGCCAGGGGATTAGGACTGTCAGGAGGAGTGGGTTAGCGGAAATGTAAACACCAGGCCAGGGAACATCTCACAGGAAGTGCTCTGTCATGGAGGCCTGGTCTCTGGCAACAATATATACCCAGCCACTGTCAATCATACCATCCCCGGTTACCATGGCAACCCGCTGACCATCTCCTCCCCACCCCCACCCAGACCCTCACCCTCCATCTCCTCCTACAGAGGCATCGTGTCCTAGGTACGCACATTCCTGAAGGAACATCTCGATGTCTACTCTGTCAGGCAAGGAGGCCCCTGCTATGTTGATGAGGCTGCCAGGTGCCCGCGCCAATGGCATTCCCCCCACTGCGTGGACATGCTCATTGTCTCCAGTTGGATAAGATCTTGTTAATGTGCTACCTGCCTGGCCAAACTACCGTGGAGCGGTGATTGCTTCTTTCCTTTTTCATTTACCTGAAGAACCGTATACCGTGAAGTAACATAGTGACAATTATGCCTTTATGGTGCGATAGTGTGTGATATACGATGCTCCTACTGGTCTAGGCCAGAGGGGTCACCCCTTTGGCCAAGTCGGTAGAGTGTTGCGCTCACACCCAGACGACCCGGGTTCGAATCACAATATCGGCATGATCTGTGAAAATAAATCCCACCCGGCGACAATAGCATACAGTACGTACTTGTAATTAATGTGCTACCTGCCTGGACAAACTGCCATAGAGCAATTATTGCTTCTGTCCTTTTTAATTTACCTGAAGAAACCGTATTCGGTAAAGTAATGCATCGTAACATAGCGACAGTTGTAATATTAAGCATTTAATACGAGTATCTGTATTAAAACTTCAATACGTTTTTCAGGATTTTCAATTTTGTGTCAAATATACATTTAAATACCGTATATATAATTTGTATAGATGAATATGTAAGGAATAGCAAATAATTTGTGTCTGCCATATGCTGAAATAGACACATGAATTTCTCCTATTCCTGTTGAAAAACTGGTGGTATATACCACATGCATCTTGCAACAGGATCACCAAACACCATCCGTGTCACCCAGGCTGGTATATTACACCATCTTTATCTCGGCAACAAGGATTACCCCATCAGATTGATTTATCAGTATGTAAAAGTTATGGCACAGCCACAGTTCCAAATGCATTGCCCACATGTTTCATCTGTGGACTGTGATTGGTCACAGCTAGGGATGGGGCCAAGGGTCAACCCATGTCCATATATGTCTTTGACAGACGCCAGGACGTGATACTGTGGCATCAGTCCCAGTGACACATCCAGCCACCTCTATCACCCTTATGTGACACTGCAGCCCTTGTGTCTCCAGATTCCATGGTTGCTAGGACACCAGATTTGCGTGATTCCTACCAGTACCTGATACTTGCAGCGCTTGGGTGCACTTTGTGTACCGGGTCAGCTGGCAGACGGCACGGCTTCCTTTGTTATACCAGTACTATGACACGAATTCGTGTTAATATGGAATTCTAAATAAAATATCTACAAGAATAACAGACAGCAGTTTATACAGCATAATTCGCATTAATATTTCAATACAAACAACACAAATAATTACATGTACTAGTATACTAGTATATTAAAAATTCCAAATTTGTGTACGATAATGGTTAATATACACATACCTGTCTGAAAGTCATATTATTTGCTGTCTTGAAAGGATTCATTCAAAAGTGTAAAAAGTAAATATTACATTTGAAAATGTAACTTTACAGGAGCTGCTTGATTTTCTTGATTTTCTTTTAGGCCATTCCTGGCCCCAAGGTTACTAAACTTTTTGAGCATGTTTCTATCCTCAACTCAAGGTTTTGTTCACAAATCTCCATGTAATATTTGAGTCTAAGCATGAAATCGTACTCAGAATATTTCGTAATCTCGCGGCCAGGAGGTGTCCATTAATTCCACTTTAACTTGGGACAAAACCAACCTCTTCCACTCAGTGCTTGTATATCATTCTGACATTCACTGTCCAAGTAAAATGTTGGGAAAATGTGACAATCCGAATACCAGCATAGGACGTACATGTAGTTCCCATATCACCACAACAATGAACCGCCAATAAAATTTGCATGAAATTCTAAAAGTTACCAAACAAGCATTGGTCCTTGATTTCATGCTCATTATCTTTAAAGAACGTTTTTGAACGATATTTAATTGAGTTAAACAAATGCATCAAACTTGTTGCAGTGTCCTAGCAGTGGTAAATTTGACTGAGGTGGAATCAGTGTGTCTCTCCAGGTCTCAAGTGGTAACGTCCTATCTCAGGATGGAACTGGAAGATGCTCTAATGATGATAAGAAATTCCCCATAGGGGTCACTTTATCACACCACCCCTCCCCCAAACATCTGCCCAAGGGCTTGACACAGATGTACTAACAATCTTCATTTCTCATGGTGCACAAGCCAATAATATCTGCTCATTATTTAAAAGAAACCTTACCAAATGTCCAAGACATTATTGAGTACGCATTTTGAATCTGGTATCATTTTACTCCAGGATCCATTTGAAATTCACTTTATACTCTATTTCATTGAAAATATTTACGGCCATTGGATATTTTTAAGGAAATAGACTTTGTTCATTGTAAAATTCCACGCAAAAGTAGTGTTGACTAAGTTTAATATTACATGAAATTCCTTTTCTGTTAGCAATCATAGTTGCTACCAATTTGTATGCAATTTCAAAATGTTTATTTTCATTTACATGTGCACGCACATGCACACACACACACACACACACACACACACACACACACACACACACACACACACACAAACGCCACACACACACACACACACACACCACACAAACATACACACATGCACAGATAGAAAAACACAGACACAATTACACACAAATACACACACAAACAAACACACACACACACACACACACACACACACACACTGAAACACACAGAGAGACACACATCACACACACACACACACTGAAGCACACACACAGAGACACACACACACTACACATGCATGCACACACACACACACACACACACACACGGTCACCATATGTCGGCATCTATAAATTTATACTTTTATATCATACCTGCTTGATGTCATGTATTTGTGTTATGTTTTGATAAGCATTAAAAATGTATATGCAAACCATTCCATGCCAACCATGTCAACATTAACTTAAACAAGTTTATAACCAATGGCAACGTATGGCATCGCCAAATTTTCCCAATACTAGTATGCTCCATGTTGGTTCCTGTAGTGCTCCAGTGTGACAGATCCTACCCTGTCTTATCTCGACATCTACTTACTGAGACCATGAACATGGAGCAGTCATTAGAGCTACTGTGGGTCACTTTTAATCAGGTCTCGGATTACTCCCGGTGACAAGGATTTAATGACTTCTCCCTACCCAGGGGCAAGTGGCATGAAAGGTGGGGGGACATAGGGGGGCAGGGCAGGGGGCGAGATAAGAAGTTGTCTTGTGGGATGACTGACAGAGACTTACTTACTTATACTGTAGACAAAGATAAGTGTGGATCTAGTTTCAGGCAAAAGTCCCAGCATAGATCTCCAGTCTGTGATTATGGCAGCACAAAACTGTCAATCTTCGCCAGCTTATAGCAGTAACAGCTGATTTCCTAAGTGACATACAGTAGTCCAACATACTTTTTCTTCACAAAACCATAACAGAATATTGTATTCATTGATAGTTTTACATTGTTGCCTAAATTAACATACAAAAATATATGAATTCCTTAAAATGTTTGTGTACATAAAACTAAAAAAAATATTTGAAAATTTGCTGGATACATAATTTGTTACCATAACAAATTTAACAATGTAGAAATTGTGCACAAATGAAGGACATTCCTATGGATGAAAATGTTACTAAGTCTTTCAGAGACATTTTGAAACATTTAGAATTTCACATGTCGGATATGCCTCTCTCCATTTGAATTTATTGAGGCCATAAAAAGGTATGACTATGTTACATACTCCTACATGTGCTGTGTTATTCTAGACCGGATTTGTGAGTTCAGTTTCAATTACTATCTTTCTGACATAAAACACAAGTAATTTATGTTGCACACAGACACTAACGTTTCAAGAATTCAAACAATTTTAAAATGAGCCGTCTTGAAAAAAATATAAAATCCTTTAAAAAAATAATTCAATGTCTTGGTCGTGCCAATGTGTCTTTGTTTTCTCATGTCACAAAGCCATGTATTTTTGTGACGTTAAAATGTTAAAGTAGAAGCTCTTGGTTGTGAAAAGGTTGTTTACGATTTCTGGTTGCTCAGCGAATGCCGAGTAGATTATGACATAAAATGAAAGCATTGGGTCTAAGGTTGCTTTCTATGTTTCTCCCACAGGAGGATCACTCGGTCAGATTACAATGTTGATAATTCATTTTATTCCAGTGCTAAATGGAATTGAAATTTGGTTAGGAAGCAGACAAGTGTCTTTTAATGAATGGAAATTTGATTTTTATTGTATTGTGGGTACAAGGAATTTGATTTGGAAAGGCCTGGCAACGGTAAATTTCTTTGTGATAAATGGACCCTCTCGAGATAAATGCATTCCGCAGAGCCACAACAAAAAATACTAACATGTTGTTGTCTTGAGATATTAAATATTCTGTAAATGTTGACTTCTATCTCTCGGCACTTAGTGAATTCAGGCAACGTTGTAAAAGAAAATGTCATGTCATTTTCTCGTGAACAGATTTATGAGTACTAGTACTAGTATATGAAATAGTTTATTGGGGTACCGGATAATTTTGATTGTAGTTATTTGATGTGTTTTAAACCAATGGCAATGATTTGCTAGAAAACTATATAAATAAAAATGTAATAATATGTTATGATATATTTTAACATGGTTATTTCTTTGTATATTTTTCTATATTATCTGTTTCATAGAGGTTATATGAATGTGCTGTTTTTATACCTATTATGTCTTCATACTAACATTAAATACAAATTAAAACAAAAACAAAACAAAAATAATAAATATTAATAAAAGTAATCAATGTGACAATTAATAACATAATTAATTAAGAGTTTCACTAAGATTTGCTTAATGCCCACAGAACATGGCATCATCTTACATGTATATATATACTGGAACATAGACTGATAGAGACTGCATGAGGCTGAGACTGTTAGAGATTGTTTGAGACTGAGACTGTTTGAGATGGACCACACTTGCAGTTGTCAGTCTGCAGTAAACATACATTACAGCAATGCTGACATTTGATCTGTTCCATTCCAAGTCTCCAGACAACAGCGGATCTGAATGCAGACAACATGGGTGTCTTTCTGTTCATTTCCATTATCATGTTGGCATTTTCATCAGTCGTAGGGTCAACCGATCGTCTCCATTACATACAAGGTATACATAGACCATAACTGGATTGCAGGCATATGTTACGTTGACATTTTCATCATTGGTAGTATGTTCAAATGGTACGTCTCCAAGATGTTTTTAAAACTAATTTGGATATGTTATATCCTCTTTTCTTTAAAAATATTCACCATTGTATTAGTTGTGTTCCTGTCAAAATATCGAACACAAAATATGCGTTCAGGTGTGACATATCTCAGAGAAAAAGATAAGATTTTCTTGGTGTATATGATATGACATTGAGTATAATAACAGTAGTATTAACCTTAAGACACAACTACTTAAGAACGCAATGTTTCCTCTAGAAAATTGAAACATAAGGTTACTGGATTATATGACAAGGATACATAATGATTTTCTTAACATCAGGTTAACCAATGCAATACCTCCCACAGTTTAGAAAACGGGGCAAAAATACATCCCTGCATTATATGTGACAAATATACCTGTTATTGTTTACATAATCTATCTAATAATTCTGCGTTTTCCCCCCACTGAAATAGCAGTCTCATATGTTTACACATTCCCGAGTTGTCACCTAGAGACATTGGCAAAATAAGCAAGTACTGCAGAAGCCATGGCTGGTTGTTGTTGTTCATTTTTCGGTAAATGCAGACATGAGTTCCCTATGAGGCGCAGGAATCAGAGTATCTATGAAAAAACAAACTCATTGGTAACTGTATCTGGACATCAATGTGTCGGGCAGTAACACTGCTGTATCTTGCCTGGGATCCTTGTACACGGAGACTGTTTTCTCAGCCTGGAGGTTGCAGTCTATTTTTGCCAGAAAGACAGTTGCTGTGTCCCATATGATAAACATCTGGAGAACGGAATGCATTTTGTGATGTCTTAATGTGTGTTAGATACCCAGGTACATTATGGCGGCTATTGTATATCATAATGTTCTGCAAAATACGAGGGTTGGAGGAATTGGAAAACATTTTAGCACTTCAAGCAAAACTTTCTCAGAATCCTTAATTGTGGTTTTTAGGTGCTAAACAATATTAACCACAGTTGCATCTGTAAGTAAGCTAAACATAAGTCAATACAAGGTCAATTCTATAACAAGTTTTTGATATTCATGAAAATCCAAATTGTATGCTTAGTCTTAGACGAGTATATTTCACTTAATAAATATGTGTATATTCTCAGTAATGGTGAAAGTTTTATATACAATCACATATTTTTATAAGATATTTTATATATTTATTTGATAAGTATAATGAAGAAATCTAATTTCGTTCTTCCATTTATGTTTCAGGATGCCAACGGACGTGTCCTTGACAAGTGGACCATCGCTAGTCGTGAGGAAGAGCACATCATCCTGCAACAGTTCCTCAGGTTTGGAGAGACGAAAGCCATCGCCCAAGAGATAATCCTGCAGGACACAAAGGAAAAACAGGACCTCTACATCAAGCAGACATCTCGAGCCGAATCAGAAATCAAAAAGTTCATCGAGCGGAGCAATCTGAGTACCACGCAAGGCCTCATCAGACCGTATGAAGCTCGGCCACTTTTTGCGGGACGACTTCCCCTTCTTCCTCCAGGGAGTCGCCTCCTGACTCCGCCTCTTCTCCAGGCAGCCAGCTACTCCCCGACCCGAGACATCCGACCCCTGGGTCTGCCTGCCTCGACCCCCGTCTCAACCACTGTCTCTCCCCTCGGCCGACTCCAGACTATGCAACCCTTCGAGTTCCGGCGAGATCAGAGCAGTCCTGACCCGAGTCCCATCTCTGTCGACAAACCTGGAACTGCTTCTCCCCCTTCGAGTGACAGCCCGCAGAACTTGTGCTCCACGCCAACGTCGGTTCACTCGGCTCCTTCACCCATTATGTCTCACAGGAATCCCGACAACAACGAAAACCCTGGCATGCCGAGTCTTCACATTATTAACGACGATGACCAGTCTCTTGGAGCCATCGACTACTCCACAAAAGATGACCAGTCATCTCCCGACTATGACAGCAAAGCCAAGCACCTGCGTAAATCAAACAATCCTATTAAACGTCAATGGGCCCCTTCCGCTGGATTTGGACAAGCGTTCATCGGGCCAAACGGAAAGAAGCGGGTTCTCTGTACAGCCTGCAATAAGACATTCTGCGACAAAGGTGCTTTGAAGATCCACTACAGCGCGGTCCATCTGAAAGAGATGCATAAATGTACCGTCGATGGATGCAACATGATGTTCAGTTCGAGGAGGAGCCGTAATCGCCACAGTGCAAACCCCAACCCGAAGCTTCACATGGCAACGAAACGCAAAGACCTGAGCGACTCTCCAAGTCCATACGACGACCCGAAGACGGTCCGGATGATGAACAGTCCCCCCACCATGGTCGTCCCTCCTTCCCTGCTGCACCGAGGTCTCCCAGGGGTGGACGCCCAGGGCCTGATGCGGGCCGACCCAGCGTTCTACGTGGACATGAACAGCCAGTTCACGTACATCCACGCGCCGGAGAAGAGACCCAAGATGGACATGGACGATTCGTCCAGCGACGAGCATGACGAGCCAAAGGACCTCAGTAACCACATCGTCGAGGAGGGGGAGATCGTTGACGAGGAGAACAAGCAGGAGGCGAGCGTGCAGAGAGGAGGAAGCCGCAGGAAGAGCAATGCTCCGACCAGGTGCGCACAGAATGACGAGATGTACGCCATGTCGGATGACAACTCTGACGACCGGGATCCGTCAAGTGGTAAATCTCTCCATGGCAGAGGCATGCGGACGTCGGTGAAGGAAGGAAAATGCGATGCCGACAGGTACCAACGAGACTCTTGCCTGAAATCTGAACCTAAGGAAGAGATGGAAGATGATGACAAAGAAAGAGATGAAGACATTGGCTGTGGCAATGGAATCAACTGCGAACAAGAGGAAAACCACCACTCTCACCGTGGACTCAAAGAACAAATAAGCAGAAAGAGGAATTCCATAAATTTTCCAAAGATTGCTTCTCTCTTGACCAACTCAAACCATCAGAACAACAACAGCGTCCTGAACGATGACGGAACGAAGAGCAGTCCCTGCTCGTCTCCATCGCGGTCGGAACACGAACTCGACTCCTCCATGGAGATGCAGACCAATGGTCACCTCATCGACGACCTCGAGATCCCCATCGACAAAAACAACCCGCGGAAATGCATGACATGCGGCAAGATTTTCCAGAACCAGTTCGGAGTGAAAATCCATTACAGAAATGCCCATATGAAGCTGGTCCACCCATGCACTGTGGACGGATGCAGTGCTACGTTTCCCTCCAGGAGGAGCCGCGACCGCCACGCAGCCAATGCAGGCATCCACAAGAAGCTGCTGTCGACCGAGGAAGATCTTGAGCGCAATGGGAACATGCAGAGTCTGAGAGACAACGTCCTTCCCAGTTTGTACGGCTCGGACTTCATTGAAAACGATAGCTGTGGAAGGAACGGACACCTATCTTCAGGGTCCGGTTCAGCGGGGTCTGACTACAATTCAGATGACGAAGCGGACGACGATGAGAACATGAACCTCAACGACATGGGCGACGCTGACAACTCGGACACGTCGGTGTCCTGCCACCTCTGTGAAGAAACCTTCAGAGACAACCTGGCACTGAAGGAACATTTTGAAGTCGTTCACCCAAAGGAAATGTACCACTGCAACGTCTCGGGATGTGACAAGATTTTCTCAACACGGAAGAGTCGAAATCGTCACAGTCAGAATGACGGCCTTCATCGACACCTGGCAGTGGGGAAGCAGAACGGCCTATCCTGACCATGTGTCTCACGACGTAGAAACTAGCAACTTCTGTGGCCTCTCTAGATGTGTCACTTTCCAATAATATATGCAGCACTTCCTTCAGTAGAGTTCTTCAAAAAGACTTCAGAACTGCACCAACGACTTTATTGCAGTTCTGCATTTCTCTACAGTAGGAAAACATTTCTCCTGCAATATCTGACCACTTGTTAACAGTATATGCATTTCTTAGGACTCCTGTATTTCTAGGAGTGTATTTGCAGACATTTGGATATGCATACAAGCAGCCTGTGGTAGCAGCACTAGCGTTTAGATGTTTCTCAGAAGCAGTGCCTCTTTGACTCTAGCACCTGACCCTGATTCTGTTCAGAGGACCAGAGCAAGCCTTACTGAATGTGGTCTTAGACATAGAGCATTGAACAAACCATATACGAAAAAAAAGAATGTTCCTGGGATTTGAACTTGTGGTCGGCTTTAACTTAGAATGAGAGTCAGTAGAATGAATGAGTAGGCTAAACTCGAGCATCCGCTGGGAAAATATGGATGTTGCTTCAGCGACCTGTACCGAGAATCTGAGAACGGTCGAGGTATTTTCAGGAAGAAGCGAATAGCTTTCCTATGGGACTGGAGACAAGAGGGGGATGTGTATTAAAGCAATAATCATGTTCTCGTTGATGTCCAGCTGTCTCTCGTAGACTGGTAGTTGTCTCATGTTGAGATGGCACTACTGAAGCAGCAATAGGGCCTGTGTGTGCAATATGAGACCATCTCTCGACCTGTCCAGGACATGTATCGCCTTGCAGGGGGGGATCCAGTCGAGGGAGGGGACAGTATTCATGGGGGAGGGAGGGGTCAGTTGCAATCAGTATTATATCACCACGAGTCTGTGTGAGAGAAATGGGCTTGATCCTGTTATAATCACTTGGGCTGCGTTCAATGACTCAAGCCGCTTGCAATCGACTTACTAAACTGGGCAGTGTCTCAGGAGTCGTATGAACCGTACACGGAACAGGGAAAAGGTTTTAACTCAGCGGCTTGCAATCGGCTTGAGTCATTGAACGCAGCCCAGGTCATTTTACATAGCAACCAGAATCTGAATGCACAATGAGTGCATTTACTTTGAATTACTGCTACGGTTTACAGACCGTGTAGTTCCATTTACGATGATCTATTAATTACCGGTAAATGCATAATTGAACGAACCATGCATAGTACAGTTCACACTATGAACTGACTTTTAATAAATCATGTTCAGGGACATGTATAAATATTACATGTTTTTGCAATGTATATATATAACAATAACTTATTCTCCTTGACCAGTCTCCAACACAGTCTCCAGTTGTGTCACTACCATTATGTGCAATGGCATACCATGTATTTATCAATATATCTATGCATGTTTTTTCTAGCAGTTAACACCTTGAAATAATTAAATGTCATCATTCATAACCACCACTCACCCCATGTCATTGATGTTGTTACTTGAATTTTATACTCTTTGTAGGTTGATCTCAATACGAGGAATATCACGGAACTTTTTGTGCTGATCGAGCATTTTAAATCACTTCCAAGCGCAGTTTTACAAACAGTTATGCACCTGGCCAGCCTATTATTTATACATATTATGCAAATCACTGTGGTAACGCTGCCGTACATCACCACGGTAACGCCATTGTACATTATTAGCCATTGTTTTACATATATTGTTAATCGGTTTAATTATTGTTCTTTCTAACCCCTTGTAAATCCATGTACTATTCATACAATTTGAAATTGGCCTCAGCTTAAGAATTACACTTTCTCGTATAATATTAAATTCTCATACCGGTATCTACTTATTTATTAAAACTCTCTTTGACGTTGCATATCTTGCAAACTTTCATTTTTGTTTTCTATGATCTAGCCACTTTTAGAAACACAATATACATGCCCATGAATTTTGTGTAGTGTAATTAAATTAAACTACTAGTATTAAAATAAAATGTTACATGATTTATGTTTGACTTTGTCAAAATGTATTGTTAAATTTTCATAGAGAAACATACAGATGTCTTATACGGTAACGTCATTCAATTATGCAATTGATGTCATTGTCAATTTTTATTTTGTTGTTTATAATAAGAACTACACGATCTTCCATATTATATTATAATCAAAATAGTGTTCTGGCACCAAGTTGCTTACTATGGTTTAACATTCAAGTAGTAAGTAGTTTTGTCCATGGTGCTATGACGAACAAGATTTCCTATTTGATAGTAACATTTTTAACACATCTTTATTCGTTTGGATGTTTATTTCGTGATTTGAAAGCTTTAGTTCAATATGTTTTGTGATAACCAGATATATAGCAGTTGTGTGCTCAATTGTTTATTATCATTGTATTGCTATTATTTAAACATATGTGCACTCAGGTACTTAGATATATCAATTTTTAATTGAAATCAAAAGTGGAGTTTTGCTAATAACCTTAGGTTGCTGTATCAGCTGCAGATCATCTCCTGAAAACTCATTAGCTGTGACATACTTCCTCACAGATACGTCATACCTCAGAATTATGTGCAATCTGACCCGTACATTGGTTTCAATCGTAGATCTATGTAACCCTTGCTTTTAATGGGCTCAAATCAGAAACAGTATTTTTTAGATCTGTTTATTTTGTTTCATGGATTCAGTGTACATGAGAACTTGGATTCAGTTTGGAGTATACTGGGTCCTCGGAACTAATTGTTGATAGAATATGTGCGTGCCATAATTCATGAATTCAAGTTTGTCTTTCGATGAATTGTTGATTGAGCCTTACACTACATTAATTATGTGTGTAGGTATGCTGTTGGTATATAATTTGTGTATAAATATTGTGTACTTATTTATTTATAATGTTAGTTAACCATATTATAATAAATGCAAACAAGAGGAGAACCTGTTTGTTTTGGAATTGAACTTAACAAATTTGAAATTGATATTTTTTTTTACTTTCCTTTAAAAAAGAACAAGATAAAATATATTCATTTGCTACCTGACGATATTTGGTTCAATTCACATAATAAAATCAGTCCATGGCTTGAATTATTATACTTTTAGATAACACTTTAAATTCCCACATTGTCTTTTGGGCTTGGGTCAAAAAGTGGTTCAAAGTTGGAAGAAAACATGGAAGATATCATTGCCATTGAAAGTCCCAGTATGATAAGTAATGTTTGGATTTTTAGTAGAATATTGATTTCGCACCCCCACCCCTAAGTGTTTTGATGTGGTTTCCTTATGTTGAATTGTCAATGATTAATATATGACATGCTAGATAATTCTGTTAATGCCATTCATTGTATGGTTGTGCTAACATGAGTTAGATATTGTGTTTCGTGGTGAAATAGTACACATTTTTGTCTGTTATTTATTTGCATGCGACTGCTGTTTAGTGTCCATACTTCACTTATGCCAAATCATTTTTTTTGGCAATATAGAATCTATGCACTTGGATCTAGATCAGCATTCAAATGCAATGCTTCAATATTAAATGTGTTATTTTGATGATATTTTTGATTAGGCCATGTATTAAAAATATAACCGTATAACTGTTGTATTATTATAGAAAGGACAATCTGGTTAGAATTACCAATGGGACTTTTGTCCAGAGTGTCAGTTACTTCTGATAATTCAACTACTGCCAAAAAGAAAAGACACTCATCAAATTTATTTAACCAGATTCTTCTGATGTAAAACACATGGGAAATATTTATTTTTTTGCAATTCAATTCAGATTTCTATTTATCCACGTTTTTGTCAAAACTATTTTATCGCAGGTTATCGGCATTACATTAATTTCATCTTTTAAATTCATCACAAAGGTAGATAATTGTGGTGACATATTTTGCTGACCGCTAAATTGTACATTACTACCCCCTACCAGGTATTTCCCATGTGTTTAATGTACAGGTGTTGAGTTACAGTAATTCAGTGTCATTGTTACGTCTCGCTTCCCACAAGAATTTGCCAAACTTAAATTTGTTTCCCCCGCTGTGATATAACTTTTGTTGTCAGAGCCTATTAAGAGGAGCTGTAGGTGTTTATAGACATAGGTACACACACTCACATGTGCAACCAGGTTAAGTATTGGGGGCATGAATGCTGATATCTCTGAAGACACTTACATTGGCATACATGACACATTTTTGTAATTCATAGACCAACATATTGAATTTCTTTTATTTCATTCTTTTAAAAACAATTCTTACATCAGTATTTTTGTAACTATGTCTTAGGATGACATACAGTAAATGTTATTACCTTTCTAATCAATGAACTTATGAATTATTTATGTTTGGGTCGGTACATTAAAATTATATTGTCCTGTAGTGAGGCATTGTGAGGTTTGTGAATTCTCCACACTGTATCTTATAAATCATATGGAGCTAAAATTAAGTTTACATTTCTAGGTTATGGCCATCTGAAGTGAGAGAAAATGTTGACCTAAAATGCCATTAAAATAAGTCAATGAATTATTTCCTTGCCATTGTGTCATAGAAGTGTGTTTTTTATCATATATTGAGAAGAGGGTACATGTACAGGGCTACTTAATAAGTAGTATGTAGTCATGACGTAGTATCTGTCTTAGAGTATACAACTATACATACTGTAGTCACCCACGAGTGTACGCTATGCAAATTGTTTTGAGAAAAACTTGGGTCCATTTGTGGTAATTCATGTGTAGATTATCACCATTCTCACTGAGTCAAAAGGGAAGTTCAAAATCTGGAATATGATGTCACACTAGTGGCTATTTGTCACATTTAATTGTAAAGAAATTGAATATTTATTATATAGTTGGTCCTAGTCAAATTAAGATTTTAAAAAATAGTTCCTTTTCTGTCGAATGTATATTTGTTTGTCCCCATGATCAATCTTAATGTGACATATAATTATATATGTTTTGACTAATTCATATTTCAGATTTTGAAATAAACCATAAAATAGATATGGTAGAACATTCCAGTGTGGAAAATAGTCATGTAGTTTTCTAGTGTGAAATCCAAGCCCAAACCAACAATGACCCTCAATCACCACAAACCCACTCTCATCCCTCTTTATCTCTTTCTCTTTCTTTCTATCCATACATTTGGACATCTGTTTTCACAGATCTGTACATTGACACATCACAGCCTTACCAAACTAACTTGTGTGGCCATCACATTATTTCCCTCACATACACCTTATACTAACTTGGCTTGAACATATTGTTACAAACACAATTTTGGACTGCCTACTTTAAGACAATACATTGGCAATGTTCATCGACATTAAAACAGAATGTCTGGATTAGAGTAGGTCCTACTGGCGTTGTAAGGTATAGCGGACTTGTTTCTTCTTCATCAATCGATATTAGTGAAGTAAAACAAAAGGCAATAATGAAATAAAAACATGTGTACAATACCAACAATGCGATTACCCTTTCAAACCAGGATTCTGCACTGAATTTTCAAATGCAATGAAATATACTAGTACAATGTCTTGCTTTGTTAAAATATTTGCACTGTTAGTAAAATCAGACTGGTAAAATCTTCTCCTTTTTTTTGGTGAGCAGTTGGTATTAAAAATATAATACTAGTAATTTTTATTTTGTAAAATTTAAAATGTACATACTTTTTTTTAATGAACTTTGATTTGCTGCTTTGTTTGAAAGGATAATCAATGTATCATGAAGAATATTCTCATGCAATAATTAAAGTTTTGGTATTATTTTGTAGAATACTTCTGGAAAACTCAGAAACAAACAAAAAAAGACTTTGAAGTTTGCATGGCTCAAACTAGCTAGAATTGTTTTTGTCACACTACCACTTAGTACAAGTTGTAATAATGTTTATTTGTGTATTTATTGTTGAGGCAAATATATTTATATGAGTAATTTGACTGGTTTTATCTGGTCAGGTTAGAAATAAACGTTTACACAAAAACAGTCATTATCTTTGTTATTACTGGTTTTCCAATTGTCACTGTGACACACACCACTATTTTAATTGTCACTGTGACATATATCACTATTTTAATTGTCACTGTGACATATATCACTATTTCAGATGAAAGCACCAGTATTGTCTGCATATCAGAACCATCCCTGGTCGATGGGTCTTCCTGTAATTCATGGTTGTCTGGGTCTTCCTGTAATTCATGGTTGTCTGGGTCTTCCGGTAATACATGGTTGTCTCTGGTTACACTCCCACCATAAGAACACTGCTGCATGGTAACTGATGCACTGGTCACTGCGGAGGAACAGTACAAAGCAACTAGTACTTTTAACCACTAGCTTGTACCAGTACGGGAATCCACCAACTGCGCAAATGTGAAGAATTAACTGGCAAGTTCATCACTGATGAAAATTTACGAACTCGTTAAAAATATTTATTGTACTAATTTACTGAATAATTCAAAGAAACCCACAACCAAACAACAACCAAACAATTGAGAGATTTGTCTTCGTACAGTTCCCCCCCAAAATAACAATTCTACAAAGTAGAGTCCCATACTATAATATCTGAAGGAACTGTCCATCAACAATATTAAAGTGATACAATTATGATCCAAAGTGTATCACTTATTAAACAATATTATATAAAACATTTAAGTACATATAAGCTCTGCGTATTCTAGTATAATGAAGGCCGCCATCCAATTCATAATGACACAAGTTGCTTTTGTAAAATTGTCTTGGACATTCTTCAACTTGGTGATAACAATCACACCTCTAAGATCGTCACATGAACAGAGTGATACGGTTTCTATAGTCACGTCCTTTTGCCGACATTCGCGGATGCTTATAATAAGTAAAACCTCTGCTGACTTGCTTGTCATCCATCCTCGCACCACAGGGGTACTTTATTCAGTATACACTATACTACATGTTACCGGAATAAAGTACCCGGCCTGGGGTGCGAGGATGCTTGTCATCATTCATGCAGTGACCAGTTCCGACTGTGAGTAAACATCCTGGAATCAAGCTCCCTGCGTCCTTTGTTCCTCATTGCTAAGAGAAATGCGTTGAGGATGAATGGAAAGAATAAACAGACAGACACCAAACTTCAGATCCAGAGATCCATTCACAGGGAACAGTGTTCAGTAATATGTACCAGCTGATGAATGCCATGACACGTTGACATGGGTAAGCGTGACGGGGATGCAAACGTATACAGCTTAATATAACTAGTAACATGAGAATTGTGCGATTCTATGTTCACGACCACATTTGCAAGAAATTGAAGAATAAATGTGCAATTTTAGTAGGAGGTATTGCAAATAAATGACATTCAAATTTTTTAATTAGTTCGCTACATAATTTATCTCAAATATGTCAACAACAGACAAACGAAATACTAGTAATTACATCAGGCCCCAAGGTTACGAAACTATTTTCATACTGAACTCAGAATCTTACTTGAGCATTCAAATGCGGTTTCACAATATTATTGTCATGATTGTGTCAGAACAATTCGATGAGTTGAACATGAAATCGTACTCAAAAACCTTTCATAACGTCGGGTATAATTATTATCGAATACCAAATTAAATAACGAAAAGTCAAGAATAATATTTCTCTCCAGAAACTGCTTGAATAAGTGAAACTTCATGGTCAAGATCAACTAGAAGATGAAACGCACATCGACTACATTAGGAACTAGTATAAAGTAAACTACGGCAGCTGCACAAATAATAATGCATAGAGCTATTAAATTACGACTATGCCACCAATAGTTCTATTAATTAACAGCGTTTCACGAATCTCACTATTTCTTAGATGTCTGTCAATGTTTGGAACGATTCATTGGAATGGACACTTAGAGGAAATGTATATGTATACGTGTTATGTTTCCAAGTGAAAACAAGATCTCTTAATTTAGCCAATCAGTAGTATCATTGCCGCTTCGTGGAGGGTCGTGTATCAATCTTTGATCACAGCTTCAGGTAATTAGACTTTGCATAACTGCCGGTCGTCCCTGGTGACAGTAGATGCCTTTGAAGTTTGATCGGTCCCGTGGGTGAGGACAGGTAGACAGGACCTGGTGTTGGAATCGGACCCGCGGACACGTGCAGGTATATACGTCACGGAACGACCATGCACAGTTCGATGTTTCACCAATACAATGGGCATTATAGAAAATAATAATGAAACATATAGGCTTGAATATTATTAATAATATTACAAAACAGTGAACAGGTATGTATAGATACTAGTATAACAGGCACATATAGTCTACAGGTATGTATAGATACTAGTATAACAGTCACATAGTCTACAGGTATATATAGATATAACAGTCGCATAGTCAGGTATGTACATGTATATATACACACTATAGTATAACAGTCACATAGTCTACAGGTATGTACAGTATAGATATAACAGTCGCATAGTCTACAGGTATGTATAGATACTAGTATAACAGTCACATATAGTCTACAGATATGTATAGATACTAGTATAACAGTCACATAGTCTACAGGTATGTATAGATACTAGTATAACAGTCACATAGTCTACAGGTATGTATAGCTACTAGTATAACAGTCACATAGTCTACAGGTATGTATAGATATAACAGTCGCATAGTCAGGTATGTCAAGATGTACTAGTATCGTATATGTACATGGCTGTAGTAAAAACGTATACTTAGGCATATGCCTATATGTATGTCTATTATTAAAGAGTGCCTATTACATATGAGCGCATTCGTATGTAGAATCGATTCTTAAGTAATAATTACAACTATTTTGTTCAATTTCTTTATCACCTCACATACATGTACATAATGCATACTAATATTGATTTTAAACCATATTTTTAATGGGGGAAAAACATGATGTATAACTGGTGGATGACAATTAACCTTTCTTACTTTTAATTAAATCAAATAATAATAGTTGCGGTTCAAAGAAGACTGTAAAAAGGTTCCAATTAAAAAAAAGAAAAAGACGTCATCTCTTGCAATAGATTGTGTTGAGTAGGAATCCAACCATCCGATCCTGGCAGTCAAGCCGATACTATATATACTAGTACCCATAAGAACGTTGATATATAGCGTGCAGAACGAACATGATCGTGATCTTCCGTTGGAAAGCAATTGTCACGGGTCTATTCTGATGGGTTTCAATCGTGACACCCTGTCCTGACACAGGGGAGATAAGTGGAAACGGGAGTTGAATCTTACGAGTGTCGTGAGGCTTTCGGGTCGCATGCAGCGTCGAATCCCGAGGACAATACGAATACGAGGATGAGATTTTAAAAATGGATGACGGATTGATTTGAATGCGAGTCACCTATCGTGACTGTCACACCAATATGACACGCCCATTGACGTCGCCTGCTGAATTAGCAGGTGAATTATTTACACTTCAGTTGTAATAACAGACAGATCAGCATTTCCTAGATATCTGTTAGGGTTAATTCTCTTTCCAGATTAAGGCCTTCCATGATTTTTTTCTGTAATAGAAATCACTCTATTTTCTGTACTAGAACCCACTCTATTTTCTGTAATAGAACACTATTTTCTGCATTAGAACTCAACTCTATTTTCTGCAATAGAACTCACTCTATTTTCTGTAATAGAACTCCCTCTATTTTCTGTAATAAAACTCACTCTATTTTCTGTAATAGATCTCACTCTATTTTC
Source organism: Clypeosectus delectus (assembly GCA_032355325.1). NCBI lineage: Eukaryota > Metazoa > Mollusca > Gastropoda > Lepetellida > Lepetodrilidae > Clypeosectus > Clypeosectus delectus. The sequence continues at coordinate 20,925 of JAULBO010181056.1, forward strand.
TGTAATATAACTCACTCTATTTTCTGTAATAGAACTCACTGTATATTCTGTAATAGAACTCACTCTATTTTCTGTAATAGAACTCACTCTATTTTATATAATAGAACTCACTCTACTTTCTGTAATAGAACACTCTATTTTCTGTAATAGAACTCACTCTATTTTCTGTAATAGAACTTACTCTATTTTCTGTAATAGAACTCACTCTATTTTCTGTAATAGAACGAACTCACTCTATTTTCTGTAGTAGAACTTACTCTATTTTCTGTAATAGAACTCACTCTATTTTCTGTAATAGAACGAACTTACTCTATTTTCTGTAATAGAACGAACTCACTCTATTTTCTGTAATAGAACTCTCTATTTTCTGTAATAGAACTCACTCTATTTTCTGTAATAGAACTCTATTTTCTGTAGTAGAACTCACTCTATGGTGAATGCAACTGGAGATGCTCTACACATCACTGATTGCGATGAATCCAGTAATGAGGAGGTTAAAACTTAATTTTAATCCTAGAATCCTAGTCTTCTGGGACAGTTCTTACTATGCTTGTATCGCTAGAACGTGCAACACAGCATGCATTCACAGTACATCCCCATATACACACCGCTCTGAACGTCCATGGTATGGCAAATTGTAACATTAGATCAAGCTGGAATAGTAGTAATCCGATTTCATTTAATCTCCAAACGGATCGGGTACCATGCACCGAGTACTCTTATCGAGTACAATGTTATATAGGTTCAGTTTCTTATTGAAATTTTAGTATCTAGCGAAACTTTTCAATACTATTAATTAAACTGTTCTCTGAAGTTAGATGTAAATATAGTAGATGTTTCAAAAGCTTCACCCATTGCAATTCTGTAAATAGTGTCAAATATATCCATGTTTGTCTTTAAAGAAAACTCCAATACAACTCAAATCTAATAAAACTTACCTATGTCCTCGAAAACGTTAGTTTAAAATATTTGGAAAAAACCCCATTGCAATTGTTTATTTTTAAATTACCCAAACTTCCGTTAAACGTGCATTCTTCAACCCTAGCCTGAGGTTCAGTTCTTAAAGTGGTAGAGAAATGGTCAATTATGTGAAGATTAAGGGATGACAATGACACACGGGATGCTTTCGATTCATATAGCCTATACATACCAGAAATTCCGTGGACTGTGTAGTAATGCCTAATCCATTGCATGCATGAATGTTATACTCACAAAATTAATAGTTCTCCATGAGCTAGATACATAACGGAGAGAGTAATGCACATTTTGATATTATTTCTAAACGACCACTTCGAACATCGTCTCATTCAGGAATACATTACATCTAGTATTAGCTTAAAGGGGCAAGATCATACTTGCACGTATTCTTTTTTATTTTTTTTATTTTTCTATATAATATTAGAAGTTAGTA
>JAULBO010181167.1:0-12500 GCA_032355325.1 Clypeosectus delectus
GTGTGTGTGTGTGTATGTGTGTGTGTGTGTGTGTGTGTGTATGTGTGTGTGTATGTGTGTGTGTGTGTGTGTGTGTGAGAGAGAGAGAGAGAGATAGTAGTAGATAGATAGATAAATATAGTGTGTATGTATGTTTGTTTGTTTGCGTGTGTGTCTGTGTTTGTATGTACATGTATGAGTGTGTGTGCGTGCGTGCGTGCGTGTGTGTTTGTGGTTGTATGTACATATATGTGTGTGTATGTGTGTGTATTATGTGTGTGTGTGTGTATATATATATATATATATATGTGTGTGTGTGTGTGTGTATGTGTATGTATACATAATGTGTGTGTGTGTGTGTGTGTGTGTGTGTGTGTGTGAGAGAGAGAGAGAGAAAGAGAGAGAGAGAGAGAGAGAGAGATATATTGTAAAATATATTGTTTATATATTTATTAACACAAATCCTAATCTTGGCGGTTGTAATAGCGTTTAGTATACAGAACAGTAAACTGTTGCAAAGTGTTGATATTATATCACAATAATTGCATTGATGGGAAGTCTATAAAATACAAACGGCATTAGTTACTCCGTGATAGACACAGCGTGGCATAGATATAATAGGAAATCAAATGTGAAAAACGAACATAAATGGGTTGGATCGAGAATCAAGTTCCGCGTTAAAAACAAAATGGACTGTGTCGTATTAACGTCTTAAGGTCTTGTTAGTTCGCTCACAACTTCAATATTAATTCCGTGATTTGGCAATGCTATTCCCAGTAGAATGAGAGAAAATCGCCTTTTCACGAAACAAAAATGTTTAAGGAGTGCGAGTTGATTCTAAGGGGCTTCTAATGTCAGAGTCCTGTCAAGCCTTGCGCACGATAATAGCTTGTGCTGAGCACACGAAGCATGACTGCCAGAACTACACTCGCCGCAATACACTTTCAATTTCCTCAGGGAAAGGAATCTTCACATAGGGTTAACCATTGGAACAATTGCAATACAAGGGCTAGATTTACACAATTCGCAAATCGTTTAAATTATTGAAGACTCGCAGAGCAGAGGAATGACGCGCGTGTAGGGTTTCTTTTTGGAATCGCGGATTTCTTAATGGTTTCCAAGCCAAATTGACGGCAAGAGTTTCCAGAGGGGCTTTTTTTTAGTTATTTCCTTTCTCATTACAACTCTGATTCTCTTTCACTTACTTCCACGCATTTCGGGCAATTTGGCAGTTTACCCTAAGGGTATTTAGTCTGAAGCTGGCTTTCAAGTGCCTGGCATCAACATGACTGTATGGCACTACGGTTAACTTCATCGGGCTTGGCTCGCCAGTGTTAAGGGCTGGGCCACATTACCAAATAAATGTGAAAGCTTTCTTACTTTGCGACCGAGGCAATTCATGATTTGTAAACAATATTCAATTAACCTTTAAACATTGTATAAAGATCCTCATTTGTTCCACACCATCACAGAAAATATGATAGTGTTCCTTGAGTGAGATCGAGCTTAGAACGGAGACAGCATGCCAGGTTTGGTTTTCTGTGCTTTTAAGCAATTGTTTACTGGTTGTAGGCGCCACTCTTTTCGTCTGTATTATCCTGTAGCTGTAGGCGGGCAGTGATAGTGGAAATCTCACCGCTTCTGGTCGGACATCCGCCATATTATTCATTCCCTCATCTCCATACGCTTCCAGCAACGCCCTGCACGACGCAAACGTGCCCATCTGCAAACAATTTATAACATTTTCGATGCAAACATGATGAAAATTGTCAATCAAGTTAACCGTTAAATAGACTACAGTTTCCATTTGACAAGCAGTTGCAATTCGACAATTAGGTGATGTTGTTCATTTCCAATGCTGGAATCGATATAAGCACGGTGTGTAAAATCTATTAATCAGGGGCATGAGCCAGAGGCGGTGGGAGACCATGTGTTCATTACGGGGAAATGTTAACGTCACATTAATCAAATGTCACTTCTCCATTTGTCTTTATTTACAGCTATCATGTGGTTTTTCGTCGCCTCCAGCACACAGGCGAGTATACCACTAGCTCCGCCCCGCGTCGGCTCTTACGCTCAACTCGGCCTGTGATTGGCCGAGCGCGTGCACCCAGTGTTCCCCTGCTTCCATTCATAGATGGCCGACACCAGAGCAATCGTCAATCTCAAAGAAACCCCCCTAGTGTGCAATGTTGACCAATATCGGACACCACTTTAATTTTCAAAATTTGAACGCGCAAATGAATTTATTGGAAGCGTCGTACCCACACAGCTATGCCACCCTGTCTGCGCTTCATGGCTACCCACACTATGCGAGTCGTCACCTGGCCGGAGTCGCGTCTCCGCAATCGGAACAGATCGCGGCACTCGACTGCAGCATTAACCAGAATTTCTACCAAAGCACCCCCGTCAAGTTCTCAATGGACAGGATTTTAACTTCCATGGAATCGAGATCGAGAACTCCGTCACCAGTCGGAAACAAAGATGAGTCAAATCACCTGGATTCATCACACTGTAGAGGTAGGTAACTTCCGCGTGCACCGGTCTGTCTATAATTGATGTTTACACACACCTGCGAATGATATAAGTTACAGGCAATACTTTATATATCATAGTATCATCAATAATTATAGCACGTATAGCAAAAAAAAAATGGTGATATACATTTACGCTATACTCGTAAATTACATTTGTACTATTACATGTTCAGTCAGTTGCAGTATTACCTGTACACCTACACAATGTAAAGGTGATAAATATATTAATAATATTCAATAAACATAATTGAGCTTTCATCGATTGGATTAGTTAATAAATTGAATCAGTGAAATAATTGACAAGCGGTATGTGTATATTTTGTCACTGATGTTATGTTTATATGGGTGTGATATTTGCATTGTCATTTAATTGCTTTTACTCCTATAATATTTATTGATAAATATTCCTGATTTTTCTAAAGTGGTACGAAGAGCCAATATATTTGCTAATATTTCCTATGTATTTATATAGCAATATATAAATATATACAAATCCATCCATACATATACAATAATTACATGTTCAATATTATTCTAAAACATTATGTTGAATACCAATTGGAAAATAAATCCACTCCTTGTATAGAATAATTAGACGTCTAAAATAGTATACTAGTATATATACATTCGAATAGACATACATGTACATGTATAATACATACACTACACTGAATACTCTTAATACATATAAATCCCATATCCATGCCAGTGTAGGTAATTATTAACTCCAATATGTCTGTGTTTAATACAGTATATTTACAAATATTTGCTATTACTAGTATCAAGGTAAATATTGTCTGTAACTAACAAATATGGATAACATGAATAACAATTATCTATACATACATATAATATAATGAAAGGGACATTATTTTATTGAGCTCAAATCAATTTTAAAAACAGCAAATAATGTGTTTGTTTTTCAAACCGGATGTCGTAGTTTGCGTTTACTGGTTATAAGATATAGACACAAGCTGTCAAGAAAACCAATTCCGGCGTTATTATCAAAATGGTTACGGTCTGTATTACTTATTATCGGGTAAATATCTGCTCACAGACAATAAAATATGCCCTTCCATCTCATGGGACAAGACTGTAAGTACGCGCTCACTGAACACGCACAAATAAGACATTCATATTTCGGCAATATTAAATAGCAAATTGAATTTCGATACTTCCGGTAATAATGTTTCTTTGACCGTCTGCATTAGTCTTCCTTCTTGTCATAAGAGTAAAAATAAGTCGTAGACAAATTGTCATAAGAGTAAAAATAAGTCGTAGACAAATTGTCATAAGAGTAAGAATAAGTCGTAGACAAATTGTCCAATCTTGAGGTGTTTTCTGTACATAATTATAACGATGATATAAAGTGGATTTGCACATTATAGTGCCATGATTCAAACATATAATAATTTATTAAAAAATAATAATAATCTAAAACTAAAACTACTAACTCAATCGATGACTTAGCGATAACTTAACGAAAACTTAATGATATTTTTACAAGGATCATTTGGATAATTATTTTTCAGATGTTTATATGGCCCACAGAAATAAATAAAAGTTGGGTGTAGCCATAATTGGCCATGATTCAAAGACAAATGGACCTCGAATGGTTTATTCGTTGTTCCAGACAAATTTAATGAATATTCCGATTGATATATTTTATATCCGATCGCTGGCGGGGCATTCGTGCGATGCTATCAAAGTCGTGCTATAACTTTAGTAGTCTCTCGTCAACAATAACTCGGTCACGAGCGATTTCAAACAACATATTGCAGCCAATGATAAACTTCCATACCACAGCTACTTCAATGTAGCAATACTGTAAAATGTTACACATACATGTACATTATTATTATTATTATTATTATTATTAGTTGTAGTAGTAGTAGTAGTAGTGGTAGTAATAGTAGTAGTAGTAGTAGTAGTAGTAGTAGTAGTAGTAGTAGTAGTAGTAGTAGTTGTTGTTGTTGTTGTTGGTGTTGTTGTATTAGTAGTACATGTAGTAGTATTTTAATTCTTGAATTATAATAAGAAGGAAAAGTACTTAATTCTTGAAATTATTTTGATTTTCGACAAAGCCAATAATATTTTCATTACGTGTAAGGTTATTAATATACAACATCATAATATAATCAAAGAATAAGTACTCTTGAAGATATAATAAATTATTAAGTATACAGAAAACTGATGATTTTGTTATTATATAAATTAAATTAAGTGGGAAGGGACAACCATAATATATCGACCATGTCTGATGCTCAATTGTAATGTCATTAAGCAATCGAATGTAATCTAATGCTTACAAATACGTTACGATATATCAACGTACAATTTAATTACCTTGTACCGTTTAGATGTCCTTTAAATGGTGGGTATCATAACTTGAACACAAAATGTTATGTTATGGTAGTTATTTTATCGGTAAAGAATAATATATTAACTACATTCAACCTTAAGCAGAAGCCATTTCAGTTTTATGGTCAGATAATTACTTACGCGTTATTTTATTATCACATAACTCGACTACCGGTACGTGAACTGTACGCGATGAAATGTTTATGTCCGTATATTGTACGTCACTAAATCTTTTATTATTTCTGTTTCTAGACCCTCGAGACGACGGCAAGGACGGACAGTCGGTGAAGAGGCGACGTACTCGCACAAACTTCACGGGATGGCAGCTGGAAGAATTAGAGAAAGCGTTTCAAGACAGCCATTATCCAGACGTGTTCATGAGAGAAGCCCTCGCTCTTAAATTAGACCTAGTGGAATCTCGCGTGCAGGTGCGTTATTTCATATTTATTTGGCTGGGAGAGTTATGTCAAAGTATTTTTTACATGTCTTTATTTTTTATTATGTGTCAGAGATCAAACCCATTATACGCCGTTAGAATATCACAAACCTTTTACTTTAACAAAACATAATGGTTCTATATGATTGTATACTTTTAATAATGAGATATGAAATATAGTTTATATGAAGATAATTATTAATAATGAAACAATATATATTCTAAGGATTGTTAAATTGAATATGTTATTAATTGTATTTAATTATCATTATTTACAAATTATTAGAAAGTCCATACCAGTAATAATTAACTGCCGTGGACATTTCACATACTATTTATCTCGTCAAGCGGAGACAAAGAGAAACTTAAGACGAAAAGCAACAAAACAATCCTTAATAATAGCAATTTTTATTATTTTAACTTTCAATAATCCTTAGGCCAGATATCTCACGCAGACCACCCTAACAGACATCCACTCTAGCCGAACCTTGGGGAACGTCAGTCGCAAATAGCTCTCTCAATTCAGCTGTATCGAATAACAGAACTTGCATTGTCTCCAAGTAAATTTTATACCGGACTCGCAGTTGCAGGGCAACGCAAGTTTCAGCGGTGTTCAAAACAAACATTTGGCAATTAGAATTAATTAAGTAGTGAGTTGTGAGTTAACACTGCATACTGAAGTGCCCAACATCGTGTTGATCTCAGTCTCCACTAGATGGCTTTGTATGTGGACACTGATGATCCACGGCTCAAACCCGGTGTTGGTAATGCTACCGTATGAACAAAACATTGCACTATTTGCGGACCACTTAAACACTTGTTCGGCTAACACAATTTCAGTTTAATTTGAAGCCCTTTATGCCTCGTTCTTCTATCTGTTCCATTCGCTGTTTCCGCGTCACGTAATATTGTCTTCAGTCCAACCACGGTATGCATGCCCGACTCTCGGGTTCCTCGGGAGATGAACATACTACAACCAATATTGCGACATCGACGTGATGTCGGATAATGTCGCTGTTTGCATCGTCGTTGTCTTACACAACCGGCATGTACACTAACACACACAGCAGGGCCCGGATGTGCGTATTCTATTCTCTCAGAAGGGACTTGAAGAACAATAGTCATCTTGTGAAGTCTTCCCTTTCTCTCAAGTCTGCCCTCTGGCAATCCTTATGCTAAATTTATATAATAACCGCTTTGCCTCCGAAATATCTCTTTATCGCCAGTTGATATCGCCACTTAGGAGATGGCTGTCTATCGTTTGTGAAATTAAACCCCTCTTATCCATTCATACATATAAAATTCAGTTTGGATTATACAGTTTTTTAAACCGATGAAATTGAATGCAACCAGTTTGATATATAGGCTGTAAAATAGGCAATTTGACAAACGAGGAGAAAAGACTAGTTTTCCTAAAGAAATATGTCTGTTTGGCCTGGCTTTTTACTATACAATACTGCTTTTGATCCCTAATGCTTGTCAAGTCCTTAGAACCATTTACATTATATAAAGAACACTTTTACCTCAAATACATCATCGACGTCCAAATGCTAAAGTAATCCTTTCTATTTATTATGTCACATAGTGCTTTAAACGCATCCCTTTGCCTCGCTGGGCCGGCCGTAGAACACGAAGAGAACTGTCACCCTCAAATAAAACCAATTATCATCGTTTTAAATAACACAACGATTTAATATCAATATTAATATCTGACAACAAGGAAGCTGCTATGTGTGGTTCAGTAATTGAATGTCCGTACCAAGTAGCGCCTTTCCCGCTCCGGTGTATCCACACTTTGCCTCGTCTGCTGTCTGGGTATCTACCCTACTGTAAAACGTTTACGTTCCTTCCGAGCGAAGCAGAAGTCTGACGTCCCTTTGAAGCAATTGTACAACATTTCAATTTATGATTCCTCGAGAAACTCGGTCTCTAATTGACGCAATTACCTTTCGCAATCCTGTGCATTTCATTCCACCGGTGTTTGTTTGAAAAGTCGACGCTATCGTGAAGGTTACCTATTGCATACTCATTGCGGTAATTGATATTTTTGCAGTGAGCTTTCAAAACTATTTCGATCTATATTTACTCTAAGAAAATCCGATTATCTGTGTCTTGCATGGCTAGTTACACAGAAATTACCTTATGGACATTTTCAAGCGTGACTCCAATACTAGTTTTATTCAATTACCAACCAGTTTTGGGATTTAGCTCTAGTTTGTAATGAATATAAGAACTGTTACCACTAGTATATCTAAAGCGTGTGTGTGTGTTTATATATATATACAAAGTCGGCGTCCACAAAATAATATGTTTCGGGTGGGTTTCGGGCATCGTGGTGGACAGAAACCATGATCCCCTCGGCGTGTTTAAGCGACATAACAGGCCGTCTGCTGTAAACGATACGCTTGCTCCACCCTCCCGGGACTTGTCATAATGCGTGGTTGTGGGGACATACATCACGAGTAACAAGGAGCTATCCGAGACGGGTGGGGAGCTAACAAGACAAGTCTATGATTAGCTATCCTTGTCCCGACCACCCGACTGCGAGTTGAAGCCGACACTCAACGCTTGGACACAGCTCGCGACTCTTTATGTCGTATTGAAATGTATTTGCCTTTCTTATTAAGAATTAAGCGACTTAAACTGTGAAATGCGACCCCGCTGTAAATCCATCCATCAGCTTTCTTAGATGAGCACACAGTGTATTTTGACAGGATTGTAGTCGATAATGTTATGTGCTGCTAAGTAATGACAGAGAAGGCGACTACGGTGTTCCGTAGTTCGTGAAGTCAGACGTAGACTGAAGACGATAGCGGGTACTGGAGGCTGAAATTGTGTTAACCAATCTTTTAATTACGTGAAAATAATCATACAGTTAATTAACCTCTTACGGAAATTAGGAAGCACCGTGTTTATCATCTGATGTATATAATTGACCTGCGCCGATGTCGAATTCATCGGGAAGATTCGGGACCGCTAAACGACCCGAACACGCCGAAGAGACGTTCATGCCGTTCGTCCACGCCAGCATTCATCGATCGAGGGAGAGAAAAAAAAAAGGAAGCGTTTTCAGCTCGATGGCCCCGAATTACAAATTTAAAAGATCATTTATTGGAAAATCTGAAATTATCGTGACCATAGCATCTCCCTAGCGATTAAGCACGGCGGACAATTGGCAGAGTGGAGTTGAGTTTCATAGCATGCCAATGTCAAATCAATTACTACCAGTATCAAATGAGTAATCATTTAATTGGCTTCTCACAGCGGCTTTGTGTTGTATCAGCGTGTATGATAAAGACACGGTTAGAGATGATAATTGAGCCATGTTCTTCAAACTGGAAACACGGTAATGCGCATCCGCTAAGTCGACCGGGGGCGCGAAGATCGATGGGAAACGGCGCGTGCAGTGTTCGTGTCGTCTGCTCGAGTCCTACGTCTTACTCACTCGAAGATCGAGGCGAAATTGAATGAAAACAAGTGTGCTGCTAAACATTACAAGCGAGATGCCCAACTGACCGCTTCAAGTGTTTGTTGTGACTATTAAAGCGAGGGCTTGAGTTACGCTGTAAAAATTAAAACTGCGACGATCTCGTTCAAGGATCTTGCTAGATATCGATCGAAATCTCGAGTACACATTAAAGGATTTAGGACTCGGGGTTTGACTGGTTGCCGTGTATTTGGAAACATGGCTATGATCAGCGTCGATGATCTTTTTTTTAAATACGCTATTTACAGTTAGAGAGGCACGCTAATCTGATACTTGAATTCACTAAGTGACAAACGAGAACAGGGCAAACGGTCTACGATCAATAGACCATACATTTCTTTTAAACTTTGTACACGGAATATTCAATGGGCACCAGAGCTACATAGGCTATTCATGACAATTGGAACACAATTACCAGTATTTGTAAGACAGTTGCGACAATGTTCAGTAGTAATGAGCGATATTTTGAATAATCACGTCATTTCCCTTCAATATGTTCATACAGTGAGATCTAAATACCTTCGCAATACATAAACCTATTTAAATGCTATATAATATATATAAAAATAATAATATATTGAGTACGGCACTCGATCGTGCGTATTTTTGTGCGCGCATGTCCGCGCGCGTGTGTGTGTGTGTAATGTTAATTGACTACAAACTTTTAAGTTCGTTACGATTGCCTGGTCCATTGTACGACTGCCAGGTCCATCGTGTTATACTATAGTGGTGGTACTGGTATAGAATGACCATGCAATTCTCATCCTAAACCACGTCGGTGACCTAATATGCCCTCTCTTTTTTACAGGTGTGGTTCCAAAACCGTCGGGCCAAATGGAGGAAGAAGGAAAACACAAAGAAAGGTCCCGGCCGCCCTGCGCACAACGCGCACCCACAGACTTGCAGTGGGGAGCCAATGGACCCAGACGAGGTGAAACGCAGGGAGATAGAACGGCAAGACAAGAAACACCGGAAGCAGGAAGATCGTTTGCGCAGACTCGAAGAAAAGCGACGTCTATCCGGCGGCAAGATCAAGATCTCCATGTCGGATATTTCAAATTCCGCCAGCGATGGTCCGTACAGTTCATCTCTAATGTCCCCAAATTCCAGGCACGACGGCAGCGACGACAACAGCGTCCACGAACTCGACAAGCCGAGGTGTCCCTTCAGCATAGACAGTTTGTTAGAAACTCCGAAAGTGCCGCGCGGTCGCCGACCGAATTCAAAGTACCCCCGTGTTCAAGCTTGCAAATCGTTAGGACCTTTAGCGCTGGGCATGATGCCTCTGTTTCCTATAACCCAGCCTGTCGGCTTTGTGGTCGAACAGTTGTCCGAGGACGATTCCGACGATTGTGACTACATCTCTCCGGAAAAACTGAGTTTGAGAGAACACAGGAGCAGCGAGGACAGTGGGGTGGGACACGACACTCCTGCCAAAGGTTTCGCGAGGTTTCCTGAAACCGGAAGTCATTTTCAGGAGGTGAAAGACGAAGAGCGTGATGTGGAGGTGGAGGAAGAGGAGGAAGAAGACGAGGAGCACATCGATGTCCTGGAGTGTTCTAGAGACGGCGATGACGAGAGGGACGATTGCAGCAGTCAGTAGAACATGCTGACTGTAGTTAGAGATGTCTGTGATTTAGTGATCGTGATGATGCATACTATTGGCATAGGTCTAGATGGACGCGACACTAGCATTATGTATGTTACAACATAGGAGACTACAACAAAGCCAAACCTCCGAAGGTTGTTATTTAAATTAGCATGCCAATTTCTTCCCCGTCGATGTATTTCTGTCTTGATAAGGCATGCTAACGTTCACATCAGTTTTCTCAGACCGGGCAATGGCGGTATAATTACTACATGTAGTTTGTTATGTTTATGCGCGTGCGTGTGTGCGTGCGTGTACGTGTGTGTATGTTTGATGGCAGACATGTAAGGCTAGTGTTGTATATGCAAGTCTGATAAATGATGGGCATGGCTATAGTGAGTGAGAAAATGCGTGAGAGTGTATAGATAGAGTACGTGTTTGTAGGATAATTAATAGACATATTGTGTGTGATACGGCCATCGTAATAGAGAACGCGTTGAAAGTTTTGAATTGTGTGCGTAGAATATCCACAGTTGTCAAAATAAACTACACTGATATTATTATTTGTTGTCCTGTGTTCATTTATGTTGAGCAATACTGGCCATGTATATTCATGAGATTTTGTTTTACGTATAATATAATATTATAATAAGTGGAAGATCGCAATATGACGCGTTAACCACAACGACCCATGGTGGTCATCCAGTAGATGTTATTCATACACGTGTGTTAACAAATACTGTGTTTATCACGCAGTAGGAGGTATTTCTAACCAGTTCGGGACTGGCGGACACTGTGACTATGTACCAACCGTTGCCTTTTGGGTCGTACCGTCAACGCATAACTATACTGAAAGGTCTCCACTCCCAGCATAACATATCTCTGCCATTACGCATAACCACTCATTACGGGTTTTATCTAATGGTTTGTCCATAGAGAGTGACACCCAGGCGTCATGGACTATTTTGTTAACGTATCGATAAGAGTTGTGTCGATGATTAATTCCAAGACTTTCTCATTGGCAGAACAGAACAGAATTGCTTCGTTCTCGCGGATCACAAAATATCGCCTGCTGGTAAAGATAACACAACACATAAAACATACAACAATACATTTTACAGGGGTGGATCCAGACTTTTAACGGAGTGGGAGATATCATTGGCGTAGCTAACTATATTATACGCAGTGTACCCACGTACACTTTATTTTCCAAATTTTACTTTTTACGACTTTAAAATGCTGGAAACTTGCACATTTGGACATTAATATTGCCTTCGAATTTCTATGTCGATTTTACTGCATTTTTACGTAGTATCTTCCTACTGGGATATCCTCTGATTGAAAACTATCAATATCAAGTGTTAAAGCTCAGCCATAATCAAAATACTGTATGCGGCAATATTTTAAAATAATTTTAACTTCAGTGAGGCGCAGCAAGGCCCAGTCCCTCCCTCGCACAATTACAATGTTAAATAGAAAATAAATAAATATCATTTAGAACACGATACCCACGTAGAGTCCGTATACTAAACTGATTGGTCATTCACGACAATCTACATATTATTTTTACATTTCATTATGATTGAGTAAAGTAGATCCAGTTTGATAATACATGTATTTAGATTAGATACTAGTATCATAAAATAAAACTGTCGTTAAAAGAACATGTATTACATAATTATACAATATGGGGATAAATGGTTCCTACTGTACATTTTTCGAGATGTTATGGAGGAACCGTTTATCCTGTGTGTAACAAACAGGTATTACTAATAGTAGGCCTACTAGTAATCAATTATTCGGTCATTTATTTTCCGACGTATGTTTTTATCGGACGAATTTGTGTCGTCTGTCCAAAGGTACCTATCTAGAAATTTGTTGTGTTTATTCATTGAGATGGGAGTTAACCACAATACCATCAGTTAATTTTCTGTGATTAGTGATTAGTTTGGTCGTTCCTTCGGGGGTGTTTACGTAACTTTCAAACTTAGGCCTAAGGTAAAATATTGCAGGGAATAGAGTCAATAGATACGAGACGGCGAACGACAACTAGGTGACATGGATCCTTTGTGGAAAATAATCATCCCGAGTCTGCAATTCAGATTAGCTGAA